>JALPQI010004189.1:0-63924 GCA_025490895.1 Thaumatotibia leucotreta
TATCAAACGAAGGTGGATTTAGACCAAACCAGCGAATGCTCATTCTATCATTTCTCTCCCCCATTCTACGAAATCAACGAATTTCGACGAATCACGTTTTGTGTAACGAACGAATTTCGTAGAGTGGGGGATAGAATGATCATTCGCTCGTTTGGTCTAAATCCACCTTAAAGACAATGCGACAAATCGGCATCGGAATTTCTGACCCTTCCGTGTGTGTGTGTGTGTGGTGTGTGTGTGTGTGTGTGTACGTATTCTAACATATCTTATTGCCTTTGAGATATATTGATAAAAAGGGACAGACTACCTCAAAAACCATAAGTTAGGTGTTAAGTACCTATCTTATTCCTTAATGTTAATAAAAAGGGGGCACATACAAGTTAATTATTCTTAAAAATTAAATACGAAATTAGATAGGTACTTTGAACTCTTATGGATCAAATCATGTTTAGAAGGGATTTTTACCTCGTGTAAGGGTTTCTTTTAGAAAACCCTCGATTCAGATCCTACAACATTATTACCTTTAATACTAAGGTGTAATTCAAATCAGTATGTTTAAATGTAGGTTCTGGTTAGCCTTGGTTACCCACGGCATGGGATCCGGATATGCCGAAGGCATACCATTGGTAGCCATTGACTAACTTACTGGTGCAATAACAACCATAGATTGAAACACCAATTTGAATAAATCTTGTGCCTATCTGAGCTTGCGAAGCGAATTTAATAGTTATTTGTTGTACAAGGGAGGAAAGTCGTTGTTTAATCATCGTGCCAATATTGAGACCCGAGCTAGCGAGAGGTTCCATAGTTGAACCACGAGCGAAGCGAGTGGTTTAAAAATGGAATCTCGAGCGTTGCGAGGGTTTCAAGGCACGATAATTAAACAAACTTTGCTCCCGTGTGTAACACAACATTTTTCCCCACACTAAAGCGAGGAAGCAGCTACGAACGTGTAAAAAAAATAATCAATCCAACAAATCAGTCTTCATTCAATAACTTAGAGTATTTAAAAAAGTCCAGAATATGCCAAAAAATAGGCAGATCTCTTAATTTAGTAAATGACTAGGTCTATGTGACTAGATTTTTTTAATAATTACAATAAAACCTACCTACATTAATTAAATTGTCAAAATTTCTATGATGTTTAAGTATAAAATCTGTAGCCGGCAGCTAAAACATCAATCCTTTAAAAAATGTGTGAGGTAAACTTAAATTGCATACTTTTTGGTAAGATATTACATAGGAGACTTTCCTTACAAAACTGTACATTCGAGTATTTTCTTATAAGTTGGCAACATTGACGTACAAGACGTCAGTGTTAGCGGGTTGCGTTCTGAATGTAAAAGTATACTATCTGTTTTTTGTCCAATATGATAAGATTTTGCGATAGGTTTTTATGAAATACTAAAAATCTAATTTATTATCTTGAATAAATGAAATAATCTGGTGTATGATAAAATTTTCATGGTGTCCCTCAAAAAATAATCAGCAAATCATAGCCATACCAGCGTTTAACGTTCCATGGTTTTGAACGTTTTACGGTTCATCTGTCAATTTACTTCCTTCACAAGTGATTAAAATGCAACTTCCCTCACTGAAATTAGTGAGGGAAGTACGTGTTTCCGAGCTAGTGTGGGGAAAAAATAATTACATAGAAATGTAATCTTTTTTTTTGTTATTGAAGATACTTATATGAAGTAAGATATATATATATATATATATATATATATAGTCGGCCCAACAAACCCTGTCAGTAAAAAAAGATGTAAATTAAAAAATTCTATGGACAGTCAACTCTTCGCGCCTATAGACATTTTTTTGAATTTGCTGCCTTTTTCTACTGCCAGGAATTATTAGACAGAGAATACATTCGAATACGGCAGACGTAGGTGATACATAAACAGACAAGTTACTTTCATATACAGGGCGTCCCATGACTATGCCCAACTAGCAAAATTTCGTCATATAATCGTCGCGGAAACGTAACATATTCAGGCTTTTAGCTTATGAAATTGGTCATAAAAACGTAATAATTACGTTTATATAACGCGATTTGGGCCCATATTACTCAGCTTTTTAGCCATATAAAAGCCATTTAACTGTAACTGCCACCACTTATTAGTCATATAATAATCATCACCGTGACCACTTTATAGCTAACTAGCTGTATAATAGCGACTTATATAGCTTTTATATAACTTTTAATCATATAAGAGCCATATAACCGCTGAGTTAGTTATTTATTGATCATATGATTGCTACTTATATGCCAAATTTGTGGAATAAAAGTGTCTAGCGAAACTAAACAGAAGACGGATTGACAACTTGCTCGTGCATATAATTTTGTTAGTGGTAGCTGGTGTAAACAAAATTAAATCACTTAATGCCGTTGAGTATGTTTGGACAGAGCTATCTAAGTAATATATGACCATGTTATAATTGGCATTATAAATTCTACCTAATGCTGAAAATGTATTGCGAATACCACTTTACTGATAAAGTATACTATATTTAGTAGTAAATAATGAACGCGCCACTTTAATTATTAGTTATTACAATAAAAATTAAATAAATATTTTCTATTATTACGAAGGAAACTACTATATGACATGTATACGATTAACATATCATATAACTGCTTCGTATTAGTTCTTATGTAGCAAGTTTAGTGGTTTAAGCGCCATGACACCTACAGGTAGATACGTTAATCATGTAAAAGTAACAGCTGAAACCAAAAATGCCTATAATAGCTATTATTTTTCCATTTACTCGAGCATAGGTCACATAAGATGTAATTATTCGACAAATAGTCAAGTAAGCGTCATGTAAAAGCAGGTTACTCAGCATTAATCTTATATGACTCTTTAGTCATAAAAGATGTCGAGATGCTGAATAAAACACTTTTATAAAACAAGATATATAATTAGCTGTTATATGACTTCATTCACAATAGTTATATAATAGCTACTGTGTTACGTTTACTCGACTTTTTCTCACAAGTCATAAGTCAGCCATATAAGTTTTTGCTACTCGGCAAAAAAGTCATATAAGCATTTTATAAATGTGTCTTTTTCAGCAACTTCTTATATGACTCTTAAGTCATATAAGAAAGTCGTATAAACGTGTATATGACATCTTATACGACTATTATGCTATTGCTGTATAAGTTGGCTTTATACGACAGGTACTGTGTAATTTGCGTTTATATGACTTTTATACGACATATTGCTGTATAAGCTGGCTTTATACGATAGGTACTGTGTAATTCGCGTTTATATGACTTTTATACGACTTATTAGCTGAGTAAGCTCGATCTTATATGACTGTTTTGCTAGTTGGGTGGGACATGAAGGGAAAGTACCTTAAGTATTCTAGAGAGGACATTTTGCTGAAAGAAGACTTTGTAATTTTTAAAGACAAATTAAACTGCATTTTTGCATCACCCGGAAATCGAACCAAATACAATTTTTTTTCGAATTTCGAACCAACCATCTTTGGTTATTCTTTTAGTTTTAGACACTATGTTTCTTAAAAATAAATATTATTTTTTATCCATTCTTTTGAATGACATCAAAAAAATTACGAAAAGAAAATTTGTTCGTATTAAAGTATGTTTAAAGCATAGAAAAAGGTAGATTTTTAAGGATTTTTTTTAATGCTGTATTATTTAATTTTCAAAATAAAATAAAGTCTTCTTTCAGCGAAATATCCTATCTACGATATTTAAGGTATTTTCCCTTCATGTCCCATAATTTTGTTACACCCGGTAGACATCGGCAACAGTCAACGGAAGCTATAAAACTAATTACTTATACTTTTACTAGATTTGATGATTCCTAGAAAACTGTGTTTGATAAATCGCAGTTTAAGTGAGAGTTTCAGTTTGGGGCTTTCGCCTTTAAATTGGTATTTATTATCTATTAATTTAAAGAACTAGTTATCTTGCATCACTTTTATGCGTGTAACGAGGTGTTGATGGCACATTTATTACTAGAGAAATTTGCCGCGACTACGAGTAATATAATTAAAATCATAAATTCAAAAAGCGCGCCGTTCTAGAGTAATAAAACTATATCATTTATAATAATTATATTCCCGTGTTATAGGATACCTCCATTTGATTTATTAACTGTGAAGATATCACGATCTACATGCATAACATGCACGTAAATTAAATTCGTGTTCTGTAACATTTGTTTTCAATTTATCAACTGATCAAAAGCTATAAACCATTTAAGACATGTCCATTACTTGTAACATTATCGTATTCATTATAATTTCATCATCATCATCAGCCTATGTTAGTCCACTGCTGGACGTAGGCCTCTCCTATTAACTATGCGTATAGACGCATTAGGAGGTAAATGCCCATAATTGCTACGCTGGGCAAGCGGATTGGCGATGCAATAATGTGTCATCTATGATGACGCTGCTGCCCATCATCAATCTTGTGAAATGGTCAGTGACACTTGAATCCCTTAGTCGACTCTTGAGGAGTTGGGGTGGTGACAAATGTATTCTTACTGCCGTCACCACACGGCAAGGCAAAAGGCATTATAACTAATTTAATCATTGATGTTTGTACATACACAGTTATGTGGACCGATTTACGGACGCTAGCAGTTGACAGCATTTTAATGAAAGTTGTCATAGGCGATATTTTCAGGGGCAAACAATCGCGAAATGCAAAATACTCGGTTGCCTAGGTAATGAGTAAAAATGTACGTACAGTACAGTAGGTAATAGTGAGTTCATTGTCTTAATAAACGTATCTGTGTAATGGCTACCTATTTATATAATTTTAAATTTATGATTTCGTTAATTATTAACTGTGAGTTTTTATCTTGCTGATAGGACCGATAGGACCGGTAGGACCGGTAGGACCTTGTGCAGGGTCCGTCCGGATAGCTACCACCGTCTTACCCGTTAACCTGCCGCTAAATAGTTAGTACTGTGTTCCGGTTTGAGGGTAAGATAGCCGGTGTAATTACTGGCATTAAGGCAATCCATCTAAGTCCTCAGGGTAGGCAGCGCATAGGCGATTTTTTGGTCACTATGTCCATGGCCCTCAGTTCCCGCTTTCCATCAGGTGGGCTAAGAGCTCAATTGTCTACCTTCTTCACATAAAAATACTTATAAACCCAAAAATTATCGATAACATTAAAATGAAATCATTCGATCGCGTTTTTAATTCGATGTAGATAGGTATGCGAATAACTAACGTTACTACTTGTCAGTTAGTTAGTACAGTTCTTAGGCTATGAAATCATAGAGAAATTTATGAGCCATGGACGCCGTTTGCGATCGTTGCCCGAAAGCGTGGCCGTCAACAGATAGTGCAAACATTGAATAACCAACGATCTATAGTTCTACCACGAGCTTTGACAATCGTAAATTTCGAGCATCTGTCTTTATCTCTTCAACGAAGGCGTCATAAGTGTGACAGAGGACTCGAAATTTTCGATTTTCGAACATCTCGGTAGGCGATCATGAGCTTATGGACCTTGTTTGCGGTCTGTCCGTCCTCCTCGTATTGGACCAATACTGAATTGGTGCGAGTGAAAGGCATATAAGTTATGCAGACGGTACCTAATGTTTACAACGCATACCTACTCTGGTAGTGGTATGGTATCTACGGCTCGTGTGGTTGTCATAGCTGCTAAACCAGAGTAACATCAATCATATCGGCGAACAAGTCTATTTAGTGATTTCCACTAAAATACAATCACTACATAGTGCAAAAAAAGTTACTTCCCTCTGTCTGTCCTACGGATGAGCTTAGGTCTTTAAAACTAACCACGCGACGGATTTTAATGACTTTTGTTCATAGATGGAGTGATTCAAGACTACAAGAGAAAGGTTTATAATACTTAAATATATATTTAACTGCACATGTGCGAAACAGATAAATATTCCTAAACACTGTTTCGAAGTCGTAAAAAACTATGGGAATTTATTTCCGCCGCTATACATATTAATTATGCAAACAATGTCGGTACTACAACTATAAAATATTACTACCGTAGCAATCGTTACTGCAACTTATATTACCTATTTGTTTGTAACGAGCAACAGGAAAGGCAAATTAACTATAAGATTAGCACCAACATTCAATTAGGTAAAGTCCATTTCAAATACGAATCATGGTAACACTCAAATCAGCTTATTTAGTCTTTGGACTAAACGTTTCGGTTCTATTGCGATTCGTTTGCGATTCTACTTAGATTACGTTCCAATTTAGATCACAAAATAGTAGAATAACTTTATCACTCAGACTGACACTGAATAGAAACTGAATTACAGCAGAACCGTTATCGAACCTAAACTGAAGGCATGTTAGTATAATTGGCCCCCTGATTGCACTTGACAAAGTCATTAGGCGTCAACAATAGGATCAGTGATAACTAAAAATACCTAGCCAGACCCTTTTGTGGCGTGATATTCTTTGCATACATCGGTGGACGACAAAACGACGTGCCAATTTGTAGTGGACCAATTAAATGACAAAAGTTTCGAGTGGCATCGGCCCTTCGTATTTGAAACGGACTATACGCTTCAAGCTTTTTCAATCAACTCATCCCATTTGGTTTTAGCGTTCATAACTACTTACCCCATGTTATTTTACCAAAAATGCTAGTATTATAATACGAAATTGTTAATGATAGGTATCGTGGATTCGGTTAGGTAAAGATGCATTCAGACCAAACGAGCATTCGCTATTCTAACCCCCTACTCTACGAAATTCGATCGTCACACAAAACGTGATTCGTTGAATTCGTAGAGTGGGGGATAGAATAGGAATAGCGAATGCTCGTTTGGTCTTAATTAATGCACCTTTAGGTGAGTAAAATCAAATACCTACAAGATGAGGTCATACAGTCGCCATCAGATGAGCGGCCAGGGTGCTTAAAAATATCTAAACATAACTCTATTGTCAAATTGTCATGTTAGAGTGCATGTTCCGATATTTTTGACAACACCCTGGGGCCCATTTCTCAAAAGCTTGAAACTTATAATACAAGTGGAAATCTCTTTTTGACACTATTAATTAGATAAAGAATTCCGCTTGTATTACAAGTTACAAGCTTTCGAGAAATGGGCCCCTGACCGCACCGCTATACCTATTATGGGCATTTTCAGGGACTTCTAGGGACAACCAATTAGCTTAACTCTCACAAAAAAGTTAACTTCGATGTCAGCTTTGTAACGACAATTAAGAAACTTATCTTTGAAGTTAATATATTATTTTCGAAGATAATCACTCCAGAAAGAAAAAAAACTTTGTGTCCTCACTCCTTTTGATCCATAGGTCCAAAAATCATGAAAAAAAAACATGAATAGTGGGCTTATACCGCTTATACAATACTTTAAAATAAAACTATTTCGATCATAATCGGCCCAGTCGTTTTGGAGTAACTACGGAACCCTACACTGAGCATGGCTCGACATGCTCTTGGCCGGTTTTTTCTTTTTATATTATTATATCGCTTATAGTTTATAAAATGAACACCCAAACAGAGTTTTCATTGAATTTAGCTCTTGTTTGTCAAACTTGACTAAAATTAAGGTTTTTTTATTTCATTGGTGTCCCTAAAAGTGAAAAAGCTCTCATATCTGATGGTGACTGTACATTATTATTTATTACACTAGAATTAATAGTGCCTCAAAAGGCTTGGCACTCCTGTTAAGTATAAGACATCAACGAAAGAAAATTACTTCTATTCTTAACCACTTATTTAGTAGATAATCTAAGTTACTACATTCTAGCAATCTAGACCTTCACGAAAATATGAATTATTTATCTAGTTCACCTTAATTGACTCAATGTAGTTTTGAAGGTTGTGTAAATCTGATCAACTTTTCTTCAATCTTAGACAATGATTAATTAAAAGACATTTATTACGAAAGATCATAACATTATTAATGTCTATTAAATAAATTTTCGTTTTTGTAATCCATTCATCTTAGAATATCTGCTTTTTTTTTAAATTCCTCTACACCGGAAGTCGGTATTTTTAGAATAGGTACTTCATAACCTTCCTAGTTCTTCATAACATTGACATGTTACTAAACCTAGACACGATGAGGTATAGCCATTTAGGTATACAGAAATATTATGTATTTTATTGTTTTGTTTTTGTGTTAGAAAAACTCAATAACCTTCACAAAATCATGTTGCCAAAAATCAGGTAGAAATATAACTTGAAATATGACCCTGGCGACGAATTCAAACATATAATTAATAAACAAACACATAGTAGTACCTGTAGTTGCCTGTACCTATTCATGTATAAAAATAAAAGTATGCTAAACGAGGAATTCTTACAAATGCTAAAAAACATTTTTGGAAAGACTTCAGAGGTCATGTTAAGTTATAATTTTATTGTTAAAAAGTTTAGTTACTTATAGGAAAAAAATATCCTTCTTGTTTCCAAGAGCTGAATCCAGTGGAGTTTTGGATTGAAAACTGAAATAGTTTTTTTCATATATAAATGCCAAATTATGCAAACGGGAGTATCTCGGGGTTATACTCAATTCTATAAAAAAAAAAATTGAAGATGGGGTCGTGATTCCCTGAGATACAGTGTGTAAGTCTAATACGGGCGATCAATTAAACCAGACATGGGATTCATTAGCGTAATCATGAATTACAAAGTTTTTTAAAGTTACTCTTAATTATGACCCCACAGATTTTTTTTAAGATTATCGATGCAGCAATGTAGGTACGAACATTTGTTATTGTTGATATGGCAGTTATGTCATCTGCTTTTGAAATTAGCTGTCATCGAATGTTTAACTCGCGTATGTTGCTCTACATTGCGCGCCGAATTATTTTGTATGGAAAATTTTGTTGCTCTAATTTTAAGTAAAACTTATTTGAATGTACTTATTATGTCGTAAACTAACACCCGTTAAGAGCTTCGCCCGTATTAGACTTACACCCTGTATATCGAGTAACACATTAAAAAATCAGTCGAATTGAGAACTTCCTTTTTTGAAGTCTACTAAAAATAAGCCTAGCTACATTGAGGTCGAAATTAAGCGTAGGCACCCATTGGAATTTAAAACATAGGTTCAATACTCCACGTCCTCACCTCACAGGAACCGGAAGGCTAAATTAGATCCGCGTATGACCCAGTTGCACCGTTCATCGACAGTCAAATGTTTTGCATACCGATATTGCATATTGTTTACAACCGCAAATTGTTTATACCAATGAGTTATGCGTTATGTTGCAGGATCGTGCGTAGTAAGCACTTACGCTACACGTTTCGTTTGACAGCTTATAATTGATAACGAATCGTATTACTCCACTAATTATACCATCAACGTCATGGCGCCTCCGTGTGCATATAATTGTTTCATAATTAAATCATACCTACACGATGGTATAAGTATCTAATGCAAGTGATATGATAAGGGAAGACATTAAAAAATAAACGATATTATGTAGATATGTTTATCTAACACTGATTACAATTAAGTTTTCGTGGAAGCAATTAAAATGGTTGTATTTAATAGTTTTGATTTATGTTTTTTAAGTAGTAACCTAATAGTATCACATAGGTAATATAAATTACAAATATTCGGTATGTGATATCTAATTTGTCTGACTAAGTATTATTATATATGTAAAAAAATTGTCTTTTATTTTTTGAGTTCGAGGGTAGTTTTTGGATGCACAAAGCATAAAAAATCAACTTGTTCCCATTCTCTCTAGCGTTTTGGGGCCCGTTTCTCGAAAGCTTGTAACTTGTAATACAAGTGGAAATCTTTTTTTAACACTATTAATTCGATAAGGACTTCCGCTTGTATTACAAGTTACAAGCTTTCGAGAAATAGGCCCCTGATGTAAGAATTAAAACATTGACAAAATTGTAGTTTTCTTGTTAAGATCGAGTGCCAATTGTGTTAGTCCGTTTACTTTTGAGCTTACCTGATGTGGTCCAGCATTCAGGACACTCCTGGCAGAGCGACTCCCAGTCAAAGGACAGGTCGTCGAAGCTGGCCATGGCTACCGGCTATACTTCCAGTCCACTCAGTAACATAATATTCAGCTTGCACTAACACTTGTTCACATTCAGTTGCAGTTCACAACCTGTCCCTAAGGTCAGCAGGTTTTTGAAAATAATTAGAAAACAACACTGGTATTTTTATAATTAAAAAAATCAGTACTGGCTGGATACACTGGTTGAAGTCAAGGGTTAATAAAAAAATATAATTCGATTCGCGGTAATGTGGTGTGGGCGTTCGATTTTCGAATGTACGCGCACGCGCGCAAACGGCCAGCAGAGCACTGCGCGGCAACCGCGCGGCCGTCTCTGGATGCCGCTCGGAACCAGTTCCTGCGCTCACTCAGAGTTCTTTCGATTTCAATGAACCGAACCGTTAAACTTTTTTTTTTCTTGTGTGTCGTCTTATCTATCTATCACGTAATATTGCATTGAGCCACACAATGGACAACAGTTGTGATTGTTAGGAATTGGAGCGGATTCGCGAATGGTTTGCAAGTTGCATTTTGATAAGATCGTCTGTGTGCATTCCAAGCGTATAAGAGGATGTTAAGTATCTTTTTTTAACAGGTTCTTATATTTTGCGTATATGACGAATTGGGACACTTGCGGCCGGCACATGTAATTTTTCAAATATTTTCAAAATGTGGACTATAATAAGTAAAATGCTACATTACATATTACCTACAATGCCAACCTTTACTTGGATCCAAAAACGGTATCTTCTCCCTCGCAGCCCTTTGCATTTAATTCTTCATAATGGTCTGTCTCGCATTATTAGGCATTGAATAAGACAATGTAGAAAAGTCAAAATCAGTTCTAAACCCTATCTAGTAATTATAAGACTCATTTCGGGCATATATTATTTATTTTAATCAGTCATTATCATAATCGTCAAATCAAGTCAATATACGTTTCCTATCTGTAAATCTGTTGATAACTACCAGCGGAACATGTCATCATGTTTTTTGTTCAAAGCTCAGTAATATTGTGAAATAATGGTAAAATGTTAGCATTGAACGTATGCGCGTAGGTAGGACCTCATTTGACAAACAAAAGTCGCTATGTCCTAATGCTAATATGCCCTAAAAACTAAACCGCTTCAATAAACGTATTACGAAGTCTTAAGTATTTTTGTTATTGGGCATTTTTGATGTTTTGTAATTCGAAGCACGTAGAACAGCCGTTAGAGCCGTCCTTAGGCTTATGCAAGCCCACGCGTATTTCAAGTGCAAACTACGTCTATCCTCCCGCGTTCATAGGAGAAAAGACTTAACTTGTATGAAGCTGAAAGCAAGTACCGCCCTGTTTCCCGTGGCATATTTATAATATTAAGAGTAATTTTAACGTCATACCTAACAAGTCAACTTCTATACACAGCGTAACATCATCTATG
Organism: Thaumatotibia leucotreta; assembly: GCA_025490895.1. Taxonomy (NCBI): domain Eukaryota; kingdom Metazoa; phylum Arthropoda; class Insecta; order Lepidoptera; family Tortricidae; genus Thaumatotibia; species Thaumatotibia leucotreta. Next base: position 11,410 of record JALPQI010004189.1, read on the forward strand.
TATACCTATTTCATTTGATTCATGCATACGCTAGTAAATATTAGAGGGTTTTGTAAAAGGGTATTGTAATAAGTAGACTTGACAGATGAATTCTAATCATAAGAGTTAACACTTGTGCGGCCGTGAGTAAACAATTAGATAAACGTAATGGAAATACAGGTATTAATGTCTGCTGAAGCACGACAAAGAAATATAGATACAAGTGTCCGGTTTTTAAATAGAATGTAAATATAATTGATTAAAAAAAGTCATGTGTTAAACAAGTAACTATGTCATGATATATATGTAATCAGTTCGAACACAACAAATGGACACCTACATCCGATTAAGTAGCTTTTTATGAATTTTTAAAATGTCTCGGACAGTTCATAAACGGACGAAAAAATCGCAACGTTAAGTGACACTCATTATATAATGTCCAACTATTTCTGTTCTGTGATAATCACAACATTTCCCAGTTATATTTATTGCTGTTAGACATTTTTATATGTAACTAAAAAACCGGCTACCGGGTAGCCGGGCTACCCGTTACTTCCCTAGCCTCCCGTTTAAATCATCCTGTAATTTGATCACGACATTTGTGATGAAACAGAATCCACTTAATTGTATTATTCCGGCTTGGATAACAGCAATCCGTCATTAGACTCGAAAGTAATGCACAATTTAATTATTAAGAAAGTTTCATCCGGCAACACTGTCTTTGTTGCCGTGCCGTTGGATGTGCGCAGTTCCACATCTCTCTTTTAACCAGAGTATCGTGATCTCAAGTTATTCAATAGCGATTCTCCTAATTATAGAGCTTACTTCGCAATAGTTTGGTTATTTTCAGAACATTGCGGTTCTAGTGTGTCCCCTGTCCACCCGAATTATAAGTAGGTAAGTAAGCCCAATTTGAAGTAACAATGATAACAATGATCTCCCCCAAGTATCCCACAAATAATTACTATCACTCGAATCTAAAGTAGGTAGTTAAACCGGAAAAACATTTCATCTCCGCGAGTGCTGTGTTTATGGTTCTTGAAAGTAGATTCCCAAGAGGGTAGCATATCTTCTGTTTGATAACAGTCTCTTTCAACCAATATAATCGAAAAGAGACGGGTAGCCGCGAGAAAAGCCACGTGTTGCTATAAAACACAAGATGTGCTAAGGTCGACGGCCGCAGATCTCAAATTGCTCGTTCTTGGTAAGCATTTATAATGACACAGAGTCATGTAATTTTAGCACAATTGCAGGTAAAACGCTAGAAGCGGACACGCAAGTTTTGATTAATGAATTTTAGATAAAGTTCATCATTCTCTTGTTTGAAAGGTCACACTAAACTTTCGACCCTTGATACATTTGAAGTGCTTAATATACCATACAATGAGATAAACGCAGACGTAATCTATTGTATTGTATGATTAGTGATCTCATAGAGGTATAATTTATAATATGAAAGTGTTTTTATATGTTACGAAGCTGTCTTTAAAAAATGCCTGTATCTAACGTAATAGAAAATCTAACCTTAGGTAGGTACATTCACCTAAAATACCAATCTGGCAGCTTTATTCTTCACAAAGAATCAAGGAGAAAAAAAGGCTATTTATGGCGTTTTTCTTAAGTAGGTAGATTATATACTTAAGTTATTTTTTATGGGCTTTCGAATACGTTATTTTTTATGGGCTTGTGAAAATAGGTACTATTACTGCAGCCTCTTCTTTATCTCTTAACTTAGTTTCAAGGAAAACTTATTAGAAGAGAAGTCTATAGTATTCTAAAATTTCCTAGAAAATCTCAATATTCCTGAACGTACTACCTACGGTACCTTTTCCACGCGAGTCTAACTCGCACTTCGCAGTTTTATTTTTATTTTTCATACCACATTATAATTAAAATTGTTGTTGTTTTTGTGATATTAATTTAAACTTTATTATGATTTTTAAAATTTTCAAGAAACCACAGACGACATGGACACATGTATGAGATGCGATAAAAAGCGTAACACGGTCGACGTCCTTGAACTGAAGTTACGCGGACGCTATTATGAAATGCGTGTGCGCCTGGCCCGCTGTTGGCGAAACTCGACGCATTTCACGTGTGCCGTGCACTTTAGAAGGGGTACATTACCAATACATGGAGCGTATCACTTGGTTTGCCAAAATTATGTAAATCGTGTTATTTATTACTACTTAAGCACTTCTACAGTCAAATCTCCGGGAAAACGCGTAGGTCGGTGAGCGAAGCTCGGTCGCCCAGCAGGCTTAGCACATGATTGGTGCGTATGTCGCTGCGAGATAGATCTCCCGTCCTTCACTAGCTATATTAACAAAAGAGGGACGGATAGACTATCTCGCAGCGAGATACTGTCGCGCCAATCATGTGCTAAGCATACAGGTACTGGAGTTTCTTTATTTATCTGAAAGCAATCTCTTACAATTTGGATATTTTTACTGTTTTATGATATTTTTCATCACACTTGCTGTCTAAGCGCGCCATTGCTTACGCGCGTAGCGGGAGTAATAGAAAAGTGAAATTCCCTAGGGAGTAATAGAAATGTCAGTACGTCATTTAATAACATTATGTCTTAAAACTTATTTTTTTGTCGGCAAGTGTGATGAAAAACATTGTATGCATCACGGTCGGTAAACGGAATACCAACTCGAGTCAACGGCGTCGGGCTTCTAACACTCTCGTTAGAAATTCCGTACTTACCTTCCTTGATGCATAATGTACTATTTACCCAGACTCACGATAGTTCAAACTTTCCATTTCGCTACCGATTTGAATTATAGAGTGGTTATCTCTGAAAATAATTACTTTAATATAGCGAAACAATAAGGGTTCCTTGCGGAATCCTAAAAACCCGTTCGAGGAAATAACAATTAATAAGATCGAGATCTTTTAGCTTCTTCTTCTGTATTTGTTTAAAGGTGCATTTAGACCAAACGAGCATTCGCTCATTCTATCCCCCACTCTACGAAAGCCGTTCGTTATACAAAACGTGATTCGTCGAAATTCGTTGATTTCGTAGAGTGGGGGATAGAATGAGCGAATGCTCGTTTGGTCTAAATGCACCTTTACACTTACCTATAACAAAATAGAATTAAATCAATAGCTTGCTTTGGCAAAACTCGATTATCAATGACAGTTCAGCCAATTTATATTCGCAAGCAGCATCGGTCGGACACGGTATAAACAACCGGGCGAACAAGAACTAGTAATTAGACCCTAGATAGCAATCTGATAAGTGATAACAAACACCAATCAACACTTCGAAAAACAGCGACTTGTGCATTATTTGCAATCAAGGTTGCAGATCTTTCAATACTAGGCTACGATTAAATTAATAGCTAAGTCGGTAGTTTATTTAGACACCAATACACAAACAAGTAATTATAGTCGTACATGTCTATGTACGATTTGTTTACATTATTCGCAAAACTGACAACAACTGTAAGAATGCATGTAGTTAAATAATCACCTAAACGAATCAAGTCTCTAATAAAAATAGAAACCCTAGAATCCCTAGATGGACCCTTGGGTATAAGTATCACAAAGTCTAGACGTAGTTACGCGATATCTTTAGATTAATTTTATATTAGCTACCTAAAGGTTAAAGGTCATCAAAGGCTATGGTACTTATGCCACACTTTGTCAATATTGATCAATGTCATAGACAAAGTAATACATGGTTACGTTCACAATAATATTTTAAAGTAAACTTAATAAAAATAAAACTAAAATAACATAATAAAAACTAAACTTAACTCTGCGTTGCTAGTAATTACAGTTTCATATTAAAGGGAAATAGAAAGAAAGAGAGTGAAATCGCGCTCTGCTCAAGAAAAATACAGACTAAACAAAGTTATTGATGTTTTTTTCTAACATTCCAGAGAAATCTTTGCATTAAGTATTTTACCAGAATATTGCTTTACTGTTCCGCGTATTAGGTAAATATTATCGTGCTAGTTATTAGTGCACGATATAATTATTTAGGTACTTGTAAATTTCCGCATGCAGTTACACCCATAATATTGACCACAACAAACATAACACAAACAGTAATAAATTGTCCGCATTAATTGACTAACACTTTAATATCTTTAGCGGAACGACTGAAGCATTATTTTGTTCAAGTAATAGGAACGTAATTCCGCAAAATAACGATTGATATTAATTAAATCTGTTCGGGCTTCGGCAATATCGTGTCACGAAGATGAGATCCGGCCAAGTCCAATTATCTAATGCACTACGGCGATCATTTTAACGGTAACATAAACGTTTTATGAAGCTTTTTTACACGACCATTCAAGCTGAGCACCGTGCTATATTGCCTGGATAAACGTTACATAAGAATTATTAAACTCAACGACGCTCAAAGCCCTTCCTACATAACGCTGTGCCGTGACGAATATCTAAATGGTCGGAATGTGGTACCATAGTGTGTGCAAATGTGTTTAGTAATAGATCCGAGCTGGCGAGTGCATCTTGCTTTGCGCAATTTAGATACACCGAAATACGAGGAAACAGAACTGGGACGGAGACCTTTCATTCAATATTTTGGTTAGAAACATTTTTAAGAAGGACGAGTGACTTGCGTTTAACGTTGAAATGATGGTACATAGATACATAACCCAAGGAAATGCGGAATCTAGGCCAGTAGGCCGTCGTATATTCAATATTTTTATAGGAACTGCTTTTAATTGGATGGCTATTGAGGATTAACAAGTTGCTTGCGCCTTTTGAATGCTTCTTTTCAACTATACATATAATATGTCGACTACATAACCGAGCGGATATTCCTAGGGCTTGCCGAACATTGGAGTATCGAACCAATCGTTAGACAGGTTTGTAGTGAACTTGTCCAAAGTTATCGATTTGACATAAACTAGGTACTAAAGGCCATTAAATGCAGTATTTATTTGATATGTAGTGACATTCAATAAATGCTATGATCGATGGATGTTGAATGGCCAATTGTCTATCCAAAGTCTAATGTGCAATATTTATCAGCGGATACTGAACAGCTATATTATCTACAAGATACGTAAGAAAATATACTTTTTACGGTTATCTGACAACAATGTTAAATATTTAAAAGAATGTAGGTAATAGATTTTAAAAACAATGTCATGTTAAAATAATTCCACTAGTATTTTTTTAACTCTGTATCTTTTAGCATTTTCTACAGTGTTGCCAGATCCAATTTGAAAACTTCAGAGGAAGTTTAGCCTAGAAATCAGGAGATTGGTAAAAATATCAGTAGGCTAATTATTTGTTAACCAAAATTTACCTATAATATCAGTTTTTTTCTTTCAATGTTTATAAATATGTTTATTTAATCATAAATTACTGTACAAAATATTATGTTATGTTACCAATTCAAAAGAGTTAGAACACATAGTGGAAAGGAATTAGTTAACATGCTGCTACTTACCAAATGGCAAATTATGAACTTTTTTCTCGATTTAATGATTGGTATGATTACGTTATTAGCTTTTGTCCAACAATACTTTTCAGTTTTGCAGCATGTTTATCTCCAGCCCCGTGCTTTTCTTAATGTGATTTTCCCTCACCACTAATGCTTATATTAACTCCGCATGCTTTGCAAAACGCAAAAACATCCCCCTTTTGGCTTACAGTCACCCATTTTGCTAACTGTGCTTCTCCTAGCCACTCTGATTTGAATTTTTGACCATATTTTGGTTTTTTGTTAGAACTCATCAATCTCATCATCCAAATTAAACTCAAACACCGTAAAATAACACATCATGCTGAGGTCCAAAATGAAAAGCCTAGTCAAATAACAAAGTAAAATAGTTTAGTACTTAAAATAAACTAGTTATATGTAATTTTTCGAGTCGAACGAAATACTATTTAGGCGGCAACGGCAATAATTAATAACTTTAGTATTGTCGTTCTCCATAGTCTCTGGATTTCCTGGATTTGACTTGACAACTTTGACGTTTCGTGTGTTTAAAGGGGTTTACGAACTTTGCAATATTAAAGGAGTCTACTAGCATTAACAATGTCGCATCCGATTTCCAAACTCGTGCTACCGGTAACAGCGTTCCGTTTACAATAAAAAAATCTTAAGGTAGAAGTAAACTACGAAAAATCAGGAGAATCTGTTGAAAATTCGGTAGATCAGTAGACATAGCCCAAAATCAGTAGATCTCCTGATAAATCAGGAGACCTGGCAACACTGATTTTCTATGAAAAATTACACCTGACCCGACACATTTGCTCTTTTGTATGTAGTTAGTGCAACCAACTGACTCTGTCTCTCACTATAGTTCGGCAAGCTGAAAGAATCACAGTTGATTTAACGATGGTAACGTGGCTATCCAATTTACGTCGACCACAACAAAAGACGTTTCGAGATAAGAACACCCGAGTTTGTACACTTAATAGACCGGAGGCTTCACTACTGCTACGTTCTAAGATCTGGATAACGGATTACTACATTCATCTGTTCATTAATTTTGACATGGGGGCTAGCACGTATTTCGGAGTCGCCTGTTTGACATACGGGGCCGAGACGTCGTCTTTAACTGTGGGCCTTTTAAAGAAGCTCAGAGTCACTCAGCGAGCTATGGAGAGAGCTATGCTCGGAAACACTCTGCGAGACCGGATCAGGAATGAGGAGATTCGTAAGCGAACGATGGTTACCGACATAGCATATCGGGTAAGCAAGCTAAAGTAGTAATGGGCAGGGCACATTTCTCGAAGAACCGATGGCCGTTGGGGCAAGAAGGTACTCGAGTGGAGACCACGTACTGGCAAACGCAGCGTGGGACGTCCACCCGCAAGGTGGTCAGACGACCTAGTTAGAGTTGCGGGGACTCGGTGGATGCAGGTCGCATCCATCCGGCCAAAGCGGAAGTCTATTGAGGAGGCCTATGTCCAGCAGTGGACGTCCTATGGCTGAAATGATGATGATGATGATGTTTGGTCATACATTTTGTCCCCGCGACCATGTCACCAACGAAGAATAGGTACAGTTAACCGGAACGAAAGTTAAGTTAATTGGAACTCTAGGCCACTCGGAAACTATAACAAAGTAATGCCATAAATCAAATTATAAGAAATTTCGTCATACTTGTCATTATGCCAAGGTTCTAGGTTGAGTGTACATAAAAAAAAACATAAAATAAATAAATTAACGGAGATAGGTATTTCAAATTTCAACGCACATTTTTAACCCCAATTTTACCAATAATTATTGTGCATTGCTTATTTGGTTGTCAGCCATAATTGAATGACAAACGTGTTTTTAATTACGCACTGTAAGTGTTACGCGAATGTAATATATCTGTATGTAATTAAATAGCTGAACTAAATAATAAAAAATACCAATGTTCTTGTTTCCATTCAACTATGACTGAGCTAATAAAAGGATGAGTTATGGCAGTTATGGTTATGGTTTTAGATGCATAAACGTTAATAGATGCTACATACATAAACATTAAATTTCATTCCGTGAAACGTTGGTGGCCTAGTGAGTACACTACAAGCAAATAGAAGTAGAACAAATGGAAGTTGCACGCCATATAAAATTTATTTTCAAAAAACTCTCCTGACAAGTGTCAGGGGTGACTTCGTTCTCGCTTATGAATTTATTTATCAATATACTCGTGGAGCATTCCATGAAAACATCTACTTTTTGTCGCTTACGTGTCGCTATGGTAGCTACCCTAATAAAATATCCTAGCTGCTAGGAAACACTGTCAATCTCAAAGCCTTGATATGTTATTATTACACCGTAACTCAGGATACTCAGCTCAGCTTCAAAAGTATTGAAAAGACCGTGTCGCTTACGACATGTTTTCATGGAATGCTCCTCGTACAGGGTTACTTTTTCACCAGTACAATAAATCAACATACGTAATAGTAGTCCAAAATACTACCTTTTTTTGTTACTACCCCTTTGGAACAAAAAAACTAAAATAGGTACTGTACTATGTTCGAACTTATCCGCAAATCTAACAAGAAATGTGGACGTAACGGATCTATCGACGTGTATAACTAGCAACGCTCTAATTGTCAATTGTTTGTTTAAAATGACATGGCGCGCGGCATGGCGGATTGGATCACCCCTTCCCGCAGCCTTCGTCATACCGCACCGTTGACGCCTTGTAATTAGTGCGTCCATTATGTTACATTTGCATGAAGGATAAATTAATAAAAATTTACAAAAAAAGCGTTCCTTTTATTTGATAAATTTGATCTATAATCGATACCAATGATATGGTAAAATTGATTGTACCGCTGAAAAAGTAATCCTGTATACATATAAAATTAACCCGCTATGTACAGTCAAGGGCATTAATATATATACACTTCTCAATACTGATCCCTTACAAATGTGTCTATATATTAATGCACTCGACTGTACAATATCATTTAGTTCGCGGTAGGGCTTCAGTTAGCCGTACCATGAATCGGTATGTGGCGGTTAGGTTACGTAAATTATACTATGCATTAGAGCGAGCGTGATGGTTACTTACCTATAGACTAAACGCAAACGTACCTAACCGTTATCTGTCAACTCATGGTATCTATGGCTAATGGTTGGTACCAGTATACATCGGTGAACGGTCTAACTTGGACCTAGGTTTGGCACATTAGAGTGTAACACCAACCATTCTCACGGTATTGACACAACCGAAAATGGGCACGTTTCAAACGCTTTAAATACCTATTTTACACATATACATATTGCAACACACGATAATGCTTTTCGAGATACTGGTGTTAAATGTGAGTAGGTCCATAATTTATCAGTGCACCCAATAAAAGAAAGGTTAGCCTTTTTAATTAACACGCTTTTAGATATTAGCTTCACTTGTAACTAACGGTCACTTCCCGGTCACGGTTTTCGATTAGGATGAAATCTTGTACACACTCTGAGTTCTGATGACAATACATGACTAGCTAAGAAACATCATTAATTCATTACAAATCTAATATGACTGCCTCCCGAAGACGGCGGACTGGATATTTGAAATCCACCCGCATGTTATGAAAGGGTTTGCTGTCAGGAATACGATAAAATGCGTGTTTTTAAGTTTTTTTTATGACCACTTTATAATAATTATGTTCTTCGGTTACCGCGAGGATTACACATGAAATAAAACTATGAAAGCGGAATGACTCATCCGCAGACCACGAACCCTGTAAAGTGTTCGAAACGTCGGAATGAAGTTAAAGTTAGTTAATACCAGTATACGCGAGTTTATCCGTTTCATAGTTTTATACCACTTTTTACTAAATAGACTCATGTACAAGTAACCCTCATAAGAACCTTTTAATTAAAATAATGTAGGAAATATCCGTCAAATTCATCTAAAATATTAGATTCTTTTTTTACTTATTGCTACCTTACGAATGTGAGCATCGGAATGACTTCGGCAAGCTAGTATCTAATTATTAAATCAAGCCCTGAAAAACTAGAAAAATAGTTTTGGATACACCCACTTCCATATCTAATTTCACAAGACGTTCTTATATGGTGTTGGTGTACATACTAAATGAGTATAGACACATACTAATAAGTAATACATGTAATTTCTTTGTGTAATACTAGACTAGTACATACTCGTACACACTTGTACTCGTATTTTTAGACAGCACATTCCAAGCAAAGGCGCGGTTGTTTACTATGCGCCGCATAGAGCCGATATTGTTAGATCTTATTTATTTTTGTTACACGTAAAAAGGTCATGAGTCGATTCTGGCATCGATACAATTTCATTGATTTTGAATTGGGTAGAACCTATCGTTGACAGGCAACGGTCTCGCTCCTGCTTGTGTGGAGTAGGTACATCTCTTTCTATTAATTTTGCCAGGAAAAGGAAATAATTTATCTCTCAAGGTACCTCTAGGGTACCTCTAGGGTATCATAATAATATCAACGGAGTCAATCATTCCCCAGCCCATAATTGTATCTGGCGCATTTAAACAGCTTTACAATTTTGTATAAGAATCATCATTATTTTCTTTTTGAATACTTTTAGAGAGAAAATAAAAATAAATTAAATTTAATCTGGCATAATCGTGTTTCAGTTTCGCATCCGTCAACAGCATACAAAGAGTTTGCCAAGCTTTACTACTGACCCTGATTTGTATTTTCAATAACATGTTTTACCTCGAATTCTAAATTTAGGAGATTGCAACAGGTAAATAAAAAGAAGATACTTACCAAATACATTTATTTACGTCAAGTTTGTACCACGCATCATTCATACTAATTGTAAAGCAACGAACAAAAGATGAATCAAGTAGTCCTCTTTCCTACGGATAAGAAACCAGAGGTATTAGAGAAGTATTTGGCGTTTGCTTCGTTGACTCGTGTCTCCGCTGCCTGGGGATTCACAATCTCCAGACCCTGAAACAAAGAAAATATTTAATTAATCATACGTAGATAATAGGTTCAGCACCTTACAATAGAAATGAATAAATATAATTGATGGAAAGGCCACTGTACGCTTAGCACATGATTGGTGCGACAGTATGTCGCTGCGAGATAGATTTCCCTTCTTTTACTGACTATATTAATAAAAGAGGGATGCATAGTCTATCTCGCAGCGACATATTGTCGCACCAATCATGTGCTAAGCCTACTGGAGACAAGAAACTTAGCACAATTGTGGTGCATCAGTATCTCAAAGGCAGTAAGTCTAAGGCCCGAATAGAGACGGGTAGTGTATCTCACGCGTAGTGTACTGTCGCGTCACTTTTGTGTTAGGAGTGCAGCAGAAAACATGGGAAATGGGAATACATTTTCATTCGGAGCCGCCCAATTTTGAAGACACAGATTATCATGCAGAGGACTGATCATCGTAACCAAGTTACGATTCCAATATAAAACAATTTATTAAATAAAGAATTTATATAAATCGAGTCGTACTTATTAAAAACAAATCACGATAACCAAGTAATGTTATTGGATATGAAATAAGATAATTCATAATATTCATATGATGTTTATTTTAATTCTTAATCCAACAGAAATAGGGGATGGTCCTGTGTTCAAGCCAGAGTTGTGCACAAAGTAATCCGATCAGAAGTCTCGGAAGAATCCGATTACTTTTGGATGTGTACTATACAGAACAGAAGTAATCAGATTATTTTGGCCCACCTCTAGTTCAAGCCTCCTTGGCAGTCTTGGCACTGAATAGAATTAATCATTATGGTTCGAAAAAAAAGACAAAAAGTGGGTCAAAGACCATGTCCAGTATTTTGGACGTTGTCGAAGTAAGGGTTATGTAAGGATGTCATATTTGGCCGCGAAGGTGTTTAGTCCTTAACTTCCTCCTCTCCTTTACGCTTCGAAAGCCTTGCCTTGTATCCGTCTAGTTAGACTACAAATGTTAATTTCAAGGTCAATAGTTACTGTAAATTCTTGACAGGCGAAAGGTTAAGCTGCCAAAACAAACCCTATCTCATCAATCTCATCATCTAATAAAAAGGTCGGCAATATGAACTTCTAGATTTGAAAGTCATTGGCTACGGTACGCTTATTTAATCAATTTTATTATGATGATTGCTGAGAGATGAGAAAGTAAATAAGGAAGCTCTTTATCTAACTTCGTACTCGTAAATAATTATAATGATAACTAATGGTCCTTCGAACCGGATGCGTAAGGTATAGTGGGAAACGGGAACGGGGTAATACTTATGATAAAATTATTACTCAAGGATGGAGAACTCGCATATAGGCATAAATGTATTATCACATATTATTAGCTAAGTCCGGCAACTCCAACAGCATAAGTAAAGTATTTATGCCATTTTCACACAACTGCCGTTCAGGACGTTCACCAAATGTACCTTAGCCGGATTTGCATGGAGCAAATAGCACAATTTGATTAAAATATCTTCAAGTTTCTGGGTTAAGGGAAATGCCTATGCGAAGCGCGTTGACCTTAGGGCCAAGCGCTAGTCGTTTTAGTTTTCAGGTCACATTAGAAACTATCATCTTGAAAACGTGGTGCGAGCCAAACGAAATGGGAAATATAATTTATTACTTCGAATGAACGAATATATCAAGTAGAACAGTTTGTTGGTATTATATGACATTGTTATGTGATAGATTTCTTTACGTTCAACTCATAGTACCTACAGCTACAGGGATACTAAGGCACTATGACCTTTTCCCATCTTAAAATAGTGATGATTTATACTACGGCTCAAGCAAAAATAAAAAAAAAATCGGTTCCGCAATGAATTCTCTCCATAGTTTCAAACTCGATAGTTTTTCCATCTCACTTCATATTTTTCTTTGTTTTCTTATAGCCCCTCCCCCCAAGCGTGATTTTTCGTGATTTTTTCGTGGACCCCCTCTCCCTTATATGATCTCGCGTGATATATGCACAAGCCCTAAGTAGACTGTTTAACTATTCTCCTTCTCTCAAACCACCAACTCTCACTTCGTAAGCGAATCGATTGACACGTATCCCACAACTGATTGCACGACAGACCACAAGTGCGTTTACCATCGATACATGAAAATAACTAAGGTGAGTACAATGGTAAATTTCTCGTTTAATTTGCGCTGAGCACGACACTTTTTTGCTCATTATGTTATTATGTAATTATCGTCTCACGCGACCTAACCTTGACGCCGTCAGTTGACTTTAAGCCAGGTCTATTCAATGATCTAATTGTCTCTGTCTGGAAGAGGTTGCTCTTTAGGCATACTGCCTTTATCTAGTTCTTTACATCTGCTTATAAGACTTATAACATTATGAGATTGTGTTTTATGTTTCAAGATTTTAATGACGGGTGAAATAATGTATTGTATGGTATTGCATTCGTGATATCGTCTCTCCAGATCAATTTGAACTATTCAACAGATTTCACGTTTCCAGATTATCGTAATCAATCATGTCTGGATGGGTCCTGAATTTTTACAGACAACCAACCTACTACTAGCTGCTTGATCAGGCAGGCTTTTTGCTCAATTGCCAGAATTGGGCAAAAAGTAATCTAATTACTACTGCCAATTACATTTGTGTGTGTACTTTGTTGTATTTGTGTATAAGGTTAACTACTTTGTCCAACTCTGCCAATTCCTCTAACTCTCCAGATAGTACAACGTTTATGGCAGGTTATAATAAGCCATAGGATTCTAGTAATGTGGTACGAGTACGACGTCACTTCACTTCGCATGTTTATTGACATCACAAGACAAGCGTGTTGCCAGTGACGAGTTTCGCGTCTCTTGACTTTTAGGTACCTGACTTCGATACGGATACAAGTCGTGTGAGTTCGATAGAAACGTGAAGCTATCTGAACTTAGCTTGAAATACCGTCGATTATCGCAGAACGATGCCCCATGGTGTATAGGTACCTATAGTTGCTTTTTAGAGTCTAATGTAAACCATAAGCATTCTAGAATTTCTTGTTGTATTCTCGGCTATGAACGAGCTGTCCGATCCTAATACGCAAGCTCTATTTGTTGTACTAAGCATTTATAAGTCTATAACATTTGAACCTGACCTTCCTAGTCAGAGGGAAGCTATATAACTAATGTAACAAGATTTATAAATGTTGTTTATTTGACTATTGGAAGTCAGGTCAGGATTCTGACCCCGTTTGACGGCTATTATCCTAGACCTCACATAGCGATCGCCCATTCCATCTAATACCAGACTCCGCTGACATTGTTTAACCTCGACCCTTTACGATCACCGGGAAATATGCATTTAATGTATTAAATTAACCTTCACCTTTACGTTGATAATTTACTAAAATAGTGTGAAATGAACGAAGAAAGCGTGACATCAGCGCGAAATGTGTTACTTAGTATGAGCGCTTGAGATGATTAAAACGATTTGCTCTCATTAGCACCGGATCATTCAAACGTTCGCGCTGAAAACTAGACAAATTAAATTTGCTGAATTAATTAGTCTTTTTACTGTCCGAAAAAGTGGAACATCATACAGAAAAAATATTGATCCAAAACCGGTATCCCGCCTCCAGTGTCGATGTCGGTAATCTTCGGTATTTTTTCTTTGGTATTATGACAGCTAGTATTTAAATAAATAATTATCTTTAACAAGGTGACCAAAAAATCAGTGCATTCCCGTTGCCAGGGCTAGGAGATTTTTAGAACTTTCAGAAGGGTTAAATTTTTTTTGTGGTGTACCTACTAGGTGTTAGTTACTATAACTACTAAGAAACTTTACTGAAACAGGAACTGAACAGGGCTTAATCTACTTCCCAAAAGCTCACTAGCAGCGCGAATGCACTTATAACACTTATTTTTTGGCCACCCTGCATAAAAACATGTTTTGACCTTCAAAAATGTTCTACGGGATATAATATTGTGTACACTTTTCTTCCTAGACGGTTGGTGTAATTTGGAAATACATATTTTAATAGGGTTAAGAATGTTAGGATTGATCTGATACTGAAATTCAGAAGACTTAACTAAGTATCTATAAAATTTGGGGGTATTTACCCAAAATAATTGGGATCATTTGTGTAATTTCCCCAAATTTTATGGGTAGTTAAGTCTTCTGAATTTCAGCATCAGATGAAATGCATACGCAAGGGCCCCACCAATAAGATAAAATAGGTAAGAGAAGACCAATAAAATTTTGTTAAACAACGTTCAACTAGTGGTTTACATTAATAAACATATTCATCCGCCCGACTGGCGTTACTTGTCATTCCATCACACTCCGCATGCGTACATAATTACCCTTTTCCCGTACCCACCACAACCACATCCCAACAATCCCACGTAACACCCACGTTTAAAACATAACAATCCCGCCTTAATCTCTACCACACCCGTGCAAACGACCTTATCATTCGTAAAGTTTTTGTCTTGACTAGTTTGTAATGTTGCCAATGTTGTATGAGCTCTATACGTGTTACTTGTATTACTGTCGATGGATCCGGGGGCAAATACTGGTAGTAAAACAAAAAAACAATCGAAAGGATGTAAATATTTTTGCAATATGGGGTGGGGTTACTTTGGAGAAATTCGTTCTAACGCATTCTACAGGGTGTAATCGTTAAGTGTTGCCAGGCCATAATTCCGTAAATATAGCAGATACCAGAAAACTTCTAACTGATATCGAAAGTACGTTACCCAACGAGTAAAATTACACTAATAACTTTTTTGAAATAAAATCAGAAATATCTCAAATATTAACTTTAAACCCTTCCATACATTTTGTACGTAACCGTTCATTCAAAGAGTAGTTTAATACGAATATTTTTTTATTTAACAATAAATGTTAGATTAATTATTTCATAAACGGTAGTATTATTATTTTATTCGTACCAATAACGAATCTCTGTTTTATCTGTTATGACACCCGACATTTTTTAAGGCTAGTCGTCATACTAAATGTATGGAACTTAGTATTTTTAACGTTACTCGCATCTATTTAGAAAAAGTTATTAATGCAATTTTACTCGTTGGGTAACGCACTTTCGATATCAGTTGGAAGTTTTCTGATATCTGTTATATTTACGGAATTATGGCCTGGCCACACTTAACGATTACACCCTGTATATTATATTAAGGCAAGAGTAAAGTCCATTCATTCAAGTTATCATTATCGAATAGTGATGAAATAAGTTCCATTCAAAAATTTAAGGGTGGGTTACACTACACCTAATGACCTACATCGCGTCATGGGTAAATGAGGAAAATAAACAGTTCATAAACAAGTCGCTCAAAACATAACTTCGTGGTTTTGCAAGAAAAAAATATGAGGTCTAGGTTGAATTTAAATTAGCAATTCATATGCATAAAAATATAATTCTGTCATTTAAGACATGAAGAAGCGTACTGACTATACATTTGTCAGCCTCCGTAGCCTAGTTGGTAGTGACCCTGCCTACGAAGCTGGAGGTTCCGGGTTCGAATCCCGGCAAGGGCATTCATTATTTGTGTATTTATTTATCACAAATATTTGTTCCTTGGTCATGGCTGTCTATGTATTTAAGTATCTATATGTATGTATCTATTATATATATCGTCGCCTAGTACCCACATCACAAGCCTTAATTGAGCTTACCCCACGGTAAGCTCAATAGGTCTATTGAGCTTATCAACTAGGTCGATTTGTGTAAGATGTCCCAAGATATTTATTTATTTTATTATTTATTTACTTATACAGCGTTTACCGAAGCTCAAGCTTTGAGAATAGCTGCCCTGAGCTGCAAATGGGGGGCTATTACCAGCCCTCCGCCCAGACCGGCCGCGTCCAGCGTCGGACCGTTAACCGCGATGGCAATCAGCGGCGTCGTTCTAATTGGTGCCTGGAGAGTGGAGTCATACGGGGTCAGGTGGACTATTTCAAGAGAGCTCTGATAGAAAAATCCTGTGAATACATGCTAACCTCCTTATTCATAAAGATTTCCTAACTTAGCAGGCCGCTAAGTATTGTTAGTCCCTTTCGTTCTTAATACTTAAATTGACAAATTAAAAAAATATCGTGCGTTCTAGCCTCCTTGACAATGTGTAGAGCACAAAATTCTGTCTTAAAAAGAAAATGCAACAAAAAGTTGGTCGAAGACTAGGTATGTTCATTGTGACGAACATTGCCAATTTAAGGGTTAGACATATTGATAAGACCGAAATGGACAAACAATACTTAACGGCTTGCTAAGTTAAGAGACGTTTATGAATAAGGGGGTAAGACAGCAAACATCGTCCTTTTCAGACAGGTAACTAATTACTCACGAAGACTGGTGCTTTGATTCGTATTGTCATGTCATGAAAACTCAGGTTCGACCAATCTGTAGGCTTATGATCGTGTTAACCATTTATCTGCGTTGCTTTCTGGCAAGTATACAAGAGCGAGGGTAACGGGTAGCACGATAAACGGGAACGCTTGACCACCATAAGCCTCCTCGCGACTTTGTAAGTGAACCGTACCACGGGAAGGTACGTAAGTATGCATATGCTTCTTTCGAGTTTGACGTATCATAGCGCGTATGCTTCAAGGGTGGTAACTGTATAAAAACGAAATTATCCTTGAGGTCAAGTCATACTGTTAAAAAGATAAGGATGAGAACAGTTTCATTTGCTTATCGTCGTAGTATACACGACTGGCTTAACTAAGAGCTCGACTCGTCCGCACAGGTGCAAGATAAATGCATATATACGCTACAGCCTACAAGATTGCAGCCGCCGGCAATCGCTGATGTCCCAGCACTGCATTATGACTTTGACTAACATATGCAAAGCATAACAACTAAATAAGCACTATAATTTTGAAAAAAAAAAAGTCTGAAAACACTGCAGTACACTCACCGTCAATACTTAGTATATATATCACATCATCATCAGCCTATCTTAATCCACTGGTGGACGTAGGCCTCTCCTATATTTATATTATATAGGTAACTATGCGTATAGACGCATTAGGAGGTAAGTGCCCATAATCGCCACGCTGGGCAAGCGGATTGGCAATCGCAGTAATGTGTCCACTATGATGACGCTGCTGCCCAATTGCCCATCCATCATCTATCACTTATCAACAGAGATCGGATGGTCTTGCGACATTCTTAGTGACTTACGTCATTTTGATGACATTTAGTATGTCGCACAAAAATCCGATCTCTGCTTATCATAGAATGGTCAATGATACTTCAATCCCTTCGTCGGCTCTTACGAGACCAGTGAGAAGAGTTGGTATTCTTACTGCCGTCACCACACGGCCATTAGTATATATGTATATTATATACTGTTATTTAGGCCTGCCCTGGGCGACGTTTACTGTAGCTACGCCCGTAAACGGATACTCTTTAACACTGCTGGATAATGTCGCTGCAATCCTGTGCTCACCCTACAAATTTACGAGAAACCGAAATAATGTAAACTTACATTTAATAAATACTCTGTTTTAATGATTTCAAATATATGACTACTAATTAAGTTATTTAGATGTTTCATGGTTACGAAAGAATAAGTTTTTTAAATCTCAATCGAGTAAGTTATTAATAGTACCTACATTCTTATAAGCCATGCTTGTAATGTTTGAAGTAAAGTAAATATCATGGTATACTAGTTATGGGAAGATAATAAGGAACAAAGCATTATCGTAAAACGGGAGAGCTCATTATCCATGGTGCTTATGGTTAACCGTAAACTTGTGGCTTATTCTGTGCCGACCGTCATTTGCTTTTCATGTTGATAGATGTTTTTTTATATAACTACATTACCTGGGTGAATATTTGTGCGTTTCAACAGCCTAATTTTGGTGGCATCTTTTTTGCCGAAGTTACTAAACTTCTCAATGTTATACTTCGTCATTTGTATAAGCGCCTCCTTCAAATGACAAAGTAGCACATTGTAACGAATAAAAACATCGGCAAAAATGATGCCACCAAAATTAGGCGGTTGAAACGCTCTGATATTCACCCACCTACCATGATGGTGGCAAACAAGTAAACAGCCCAGAGGGTAAGCGTGATGGTTACCGTAGCATATAGACGCCCGCAACTGCTGATTTGTCAAACGGAGAAAAATGATGAAATCTTATCTATCAGCAGAATAATTGCTTTGACAACGTTTGGCATAACCACTATTTGATGCTAGCATAATAGCGGCCCTACCGCTAGTTTAGAAATCCGCAAATTTTGAGGATTTGTCTCTGTTATTCTAAAGACGACTTCGTTGGAAATTTCGAAGTTCGCGATAGTAGTATGCCAGGTGGCTTATGATCTCTCATATAATAACATGGGCGTCTAACGGCAGTCTAACGGCCCCCAAAAACAATTGTTAAATTGTGCCAAGATGGGCAGAATATAGCACTTTTCATAAAACAGCGCATATTTCGGAAAACCATCTTTGAAAAATGTTTATAGGATATAGGCACCCAAAACTTTGACGGACCAATCACAACTATTTTTAAATGGCGGTTTAAGTTTTATAGGTTGATATTGAAATTCATTACCGTGATGCATTGAAGAGGGGGTGACACTAGTCAACTGAAATTCAGGACCGTTTTTGAAAGGAAATTTAGTATCACGTACGGCTTCCATGTTTTGTTTGTTCGTAGCGGGACCATTATATCGCCTATAGGAATGACAATAAAACATCTTCGTTCAGTATTTATTTCATTGTTTTACATCCAGATTCTAAAACCTTTCAACGCTTTTCCGCTCGCGTCATTACTTTTCCTATATACCAGTATAAATCTCTACAAATGGAAAGAACCTAATCTATGAGCATATGAGCACGATAATTATTTGGTGTCTGGCGTAAAACTTATCGTCGCTGGCATGACAGGGACGACAATAAAACATCTATCTGCCTTCAGTATTTATGTGATTGTTTTAAATTTGGACCATGAAATCAAGCGCCTTAACTTTTTCATTGTTGTGGTGAATTTATAATACACCTTATTGTTATGAAAAGTCTTCACGCAGAATGTGTTTCGTCACTCTTGTGATAACAGCGTCGATCGATGTTCGAGTGACGGAGGTTTCACTATAAATATGTACGTAATTAAGTAGCAAGTTGCTGGATCCTATGGTAAGTTGATTTTATACAAGATAAGTCGTCTTATGTTTATCTTATGCAGGTACTTTCGAAGTCAATCCCTAATGAGCACTGCATATTCTGTAATAAGTAAGCATGTCTCTGATCATAATGATAAAAATTATTGAGGATTTAGGATATAAGAATCTACGTTGTAGTAAAACTGTTATTTTTCGCGTGCCTATGTATTCCATAAAATTTTATTAATTTTTTTTTGTAAAGTCAGTAAAGTATCTACCCCACGGAATCAACAAATTTTATATCTATCTTTTCGGACCGATCGGTTTTTATTATGTAGTACTTATTTTTTTGTAATCCTTATACACTATAGTTTAAAATAAAAATACAACCACATTAAATCAAACAAGCTTGTGTAAATTTAGGCATTCATTACAGCAACATACTTTTGACCTTTTGAATAAAGTTATTTGCCAATTTTCATTTGATACACACAGCACTATTAGAACTTTATACATTTTTTTATAAGCTGATTTGCGTTTTAGAGAATATGATATAATATAAAACAGTAGCATTAGTTAACTGGTTCTCACTCAAGGCAGTCAGAAGTACCACTACTTCAAGCTCTGAAAGTATTTTTGTAGGGGAGTTCATTTTTGGTGAAAAATGCAAAACCGCCAAAGTAGTAAATACCACCCCCAAATTTAATGTCTGTTTCGTAATAAGACTGTTCAAAGACGCATAAAATTACTCGTTAAAAATTCACAAAAATGTATTGTTAAAGGTAAAGATCAAGTAAATACTGCCAGAACACAGTGTTCCAAAAATACTAAAGGTACATTGGATCAAGTGACGCTAAATTTTCCACATGATCATTTGATTGAGTATGAATATATTTTTGGTTTGAAGTTTTGCTTATAAGGATTATAAAAAAATAAGACCTGTTTAAAAAAAACCGGACAGTTTAAAGATATACCATATCACACGCTGCTACTTATATTCCGAACCACTTTTTAACTAATACCCATTAAAGTCAATCGTTATCATGTAAGTATAATCACTAATCAAACATTAAATAAACTTGCAACATACTAGCAACAGTTTGATAAGGTACCTAGATAACCATTTGTGATAAAGCTGTCCGTACACTATGTAAATTGCATACCTCGCTATGCACTAACCACAGATGAATATCATCAGACGCCGCATGTATTTCCAATTTCCCACAGACTACCGACGGGCTGGAGTCGGGTGGCAGCGAAGCGCATTTCAGCCATATGACACGACTGCTGAATATAGCCTTTAGAACCTCCACAATGAGCGGTTGGAACCTGCAGTGCTGGAGCGTCAGTCAATCATTTTGAATGTAATATTTTCTTCGTATTTTCAATGTGTTTATAGATTATGTGTGGCAAAAGCGATGGAGTCCCCATAGAGCCATCCGAGCTTGTGAGGACCAGATTGGCTAGAAGCTGTAAAATGCGCGCTGATTCTGCCCGTTCAGTGCGTTTACAAAGCGTGACGTCACCACACATAGATGCAGAGCAATGCACTTGAGGATTGCGATGCTTTTAATAGCCCCACTGACTGAAATGTAATGACTATTTTAGATACTATAGCAAAGCCATGTTTAATTGTAGAAGTGAATGTTTGACAATATTTCAATTTATATGAGCAGATAAACACACCTTTGTAGAGTGAGATGACCGTAAGACTATTTGGCGACAATTTACTTGACGGCGCTAGGCTATAGTGAACGAGATAGTAATATGAGGCAAATTGGACACGTTTATGTGAATAGTTTTTGAGTTATGAGGGGACCAAAAGTGGCTCTAACTTATTGTAATAGCTAGCCAGCTCTGGTAATTCATCTTGGCTTGACACGCTAGTAGCGTGCCTAGATATCCTTTCTCGATAGATAATTTTACGGCATGTATATACTGCATCTTGTATCTCCATCCATGTTGAGGTGATCTGTGACCAACATAAGGGCGTCGCTGCCGATGGCATAAATACCATCCAACCTAAACGGTGAAAGTCGTAGGTATCCAGATCGCCTGAAATACCAATGGGCAATTTTCCCAACGTGCCCAACCCACATGCAAAACCCATAGACTTAATATGATCGTAATAAACGAAGGCTAATACATAAGCACTATCTAAACACAGTAAACTTTATGAAGTACTCAGTACTTGGGCGACCGAGCCTTAGTAGCCTACGGCCGAATGCACTCATGGCAAATCTAATCGAAATCGTACAAGTTTTTTCGGATATGGTTTAAGTAACTTGAGCCAAGCATGATAGCTGAAGGTTGTGTTTGTCAGGATTATTGTTGTTTATTCATATCTAGCAGCGCCATCTACAATAGTTTTTTAAATACGGAATAATGGAATAATATGTGATGTTCTATTCATATGTCAACAAATAAACTGTCTTGTCTTTGGTTAGCAACCAAAGACTGGTGTTTTCATTATAGGTTATGGGCCCAGCACGCTTCCATCGCGTCTAGCACCTAGCAACTAGCATCCTTTACCTATGTATATACCTGTAATATATTTTATAAAGTGGTTATATATTTATAAAGTGTGGTTGCGTTGCGTACTTGTGAGTTCGTATAATAGGCTCCCTGTATTAACTTAAATAAATCTTTAATGTTTATTACACCGCGGTTGGATTTTCTAATAAAATAAAATAAAAACATTAGCACATGTCTCGTAAAAGTGCAACCTTAAATTGAATGTCAAACGTGACGTAATGAGCGCCCACGGCCGAAGACAGGTTACTGTCACTGCCCCTAAACTGTGCTAGGGCCATGGGCAGATTTCTAGTGTCTCTACTTTCCCCTAGTAGGTACTTTCAATTCACGACTGTTTGCTATACTGTTAATTGAGGACCGGCTGAAATGTGTTCTAGCGCAATTATACTTCAAGTTATCGGGCAAGGCAGTTAAATGGGATTTGGAGTACATAGTGACAGACAATGAAACATTGCTATGGTGAAAGTAATTATAAAGTCAATTTTGTTTCTATAAACACTTTGCTATTGTTTGCATTGTTAAGTACAACTTTACAAAGTTATTTACCTGTTTACGTGTAATTGCGAAGGTTTGCGGAGCTGAAAATTTATATGAAAAGCCGAAATTCCATAAACCGACGAAGCTGCTATCTTTATATTTTATTAGTACCTATTAGTATTAAAGTATTTTTTACGGAAACGGAACCCTTATAGATTCGTCATGTCCGTCTGTCACAGCCGATTTACTCGGAAACTACAAAATATGCTACAGTAATGAAATTTGGTAAGAATGTGTGTTGTATGAACCGCTACAGAATTATGATACTAAATTGTAAAAAAAATAATTGGGGGAGTTGGGGCCCTCCATAAATGTAACCGAGGGATAGATTTTTTATTAGGTGTATATAAGCGTGCGGGGTATCAATAGAAATTAAGGTTTATATATCACATTTTTATTTAAGCGAACCGTTTTCGAGATATCAGCTCTCAAAGTCTGAAAAATATGTCCCCCCCCCCGCTCTATTTTTTAAACTACATACCTACGTGGAAAAAAATCAAAAACAAAATTATGTTATGCATAATAATAAACTCTATCAACGATTTTTGGTTTGATTAAATTATCTCTTATATTTTTTGTAACTGTATTTAGTTAACGATAAATTGACAATGGTAAGGAACCCTTCGCGCGCGAGTCCAACTCGCACTTGGCCGGCTTTTTTTAATGTAATTGACTTGGTGCTTCATTATTTAATCTTTACTACGGAAAATAACAATTTTGCGTACACAAGGCGAGCTTAACCCTTTGACCATTTGACAGCTTTGTTATGAAGGCACTGGTTTCACCGCGAGCTACTAAGCTATGAACTATCGGCTATAAACACGAACAAAAGGTACGCACTCGTCGTGTAAATAAAAGAGACACGGCTATACTCGCCCAGCTATCAGCTATCACCGCCGGGCGGTTTCAAAGCTTACGTATTTGCAAATTGATTTAGTTTTTTTAAATATATAATGGCAAATATGTTGCCAATACCCATTCATGCTAAAGGATTAATGCTAATAAATAAATATCTTGGGACATGTTACACAAATCGACCTAGTCCCACAGTAAGCTCAATTATTATTAAGGCTTGTGGTGTGGCGACGACATATATAATATAGAGATATATTCAGATACTTAAATACATAGACAGCCATGACCATGGAACAAATATTTGTGATAATAAATACACAAATAATGCCCTCGCCGGAATTCGAACCCGGAACCTCCAGCATCCAATGGCATTCTCTACCTGTTAAATATAATAGTTTCATGATTTGAAATGTACTAAGACATATTAATTTTATAACGATGTGATTTAGTAACTTACTACCTAATGTGCCAAAAGCTTCAGTATTATAATATAGTTAAGATACCTATTTAAGATAAATAGTTGAGACCAAAATCTACTCAATCGAAACAGTATCATAATGTTACATCTCAGGTTAGAAACAAAAGCAAGATAACCTCAATTTTCGTCGTTCAGATAAAACGGGACAGCGGGCGATGACTCGAGATCGTCAACCGTGTGGGAACGTGACACAATGCAAGGATTTACTTAAGTTATTCGTATTCTCATACAAAGACTGTAATATATGTGATAAAGAACAATTAACTAAAATAGATAAAGCCGCAATATCACCTACTGTTAATTCAACATTCGCGGACACCAGTTGTTTTATTATCAGCATATCTTCTGTCCACTGCTGGACATAGGCCTCTCCTACCTACGCATTAGGAGGTAATAAAGTAAAAATAAAAAGTAAAAATAACATACAAAAAAAAGTACAAATAATGATAAGTGACACTTCGATACCTCGACTCTTACGACACCCACGGGAAGAGTTAGCGTGATGATAAATTTAATTCTTACTGCCGTCATCACATGGCACCAAGTTATTTGATAATTGATAATCCACAAAATTGATTTTTACATAATTGTGTTTATTTCAGTAGGTATAACAGCTATTGTAATATTTGTAATAGACTAGTACAATACCTATATGTACATATGCTATTCGTGATACTAACACTATGAGTGCTAACTCATAGTCTTCTTCTACCTAGCGTTATCCCAGCCTTTGCCAGGGTCCGCTTTCCTGCTACATTTCCTCCACTTTGCGCGATCCTGGGCATCTTCTACTGTAAGTCCATTCACACTCATGTCAACCTTCACTCATAGTGTATCACGAATAAGAATATGAGTTAGCACTCATAGTGTTAGGTAAGTAGTACATAATTATGAAGACCAGAAAGCACTAAACAAATTGAAAAAATCACAACATCAAGTATCAACCGATGTTGTCTATGAACTAACGTGGAACAAAATCGGGCTAATTAAGAATCGTGACACACACAACTCAACTGCGCTTATCCTAATGATTTCTTTAAGTAGCCTACTTAGTAACTGCCCGCGGCGAAGGACTCCCATCAAAAAGGACTGTCACTCCTATTTAACTTTCCAACGATATATTTACTACCATAACTTGTGTCACTTGTTTATAAAGCATTCCTAGCGGCATCACAATCCAGTGACAAATGACGGGCATAACTTACTGTGGGCTCAATGGGGGACTACGGGCGACGGTTGGTCGAAGGACTATAGTCAAGGCTGGGTCTAATAGCCTAAGTCTTTTATCGGTCAGGGATATTCAACCGTTTTTGTGACTGTTATGTAAGTGCATTTATAGAATGACTGGGTCAGCATGTCTCCCTGCCAAGAAAGGTACTGATCAATTGTGATGAAACAATTGTACATGTATCTATGACCTGTGATTAATTATAAATTATAAAGTAAGAAAGTATCAGCTTTCTTAGTGGGCCTTCTATTTTTATACGATTTGGTTAAATTAGCATACGTTTCTTGTTTCCGGAGCCCGTTGCCTTTTACATAGGAACTAGATATGAAACAGATCATTTCAGTTCCCTTACTGTTTACTATACAGGGTGTAATCGATAAGTGTTTACAGGCCATAATTCCGTAAATATGAGAGATATCAGAAAACTTTTAACAGTTATTGAAAGTACTGAAACTATTGAAAGTACCCATCGAGTAAAATTACACTAATAACTTTTTTGAAATAAAATCAGAAATACCCCAAATATTAATTTCAAACCCTTCCATACATTTAGTAGGTAACCGTTCTTTCAAAGATAGGTAACCACCTTTTAACTTAAGAATAAATGTTAGATTAATTATTTCATAAACGGCAGTATTATTCATCATATCAGCCGAAAGACGTTCACTGCTGAACATAGGCCTCCCCCAAAGATTGCCACAATGACCGGTCCTGCGCCACCCGCATCCAGCGGACTCCTGCGACCTTCACCAGGTCATCAGTCCACCTTGTGGGGGGCCTACCCACGCTACGCCTTCCGTGGTTCTTACGTGGCCGCCACTCAAGAAACTTCCCACCCCAACGGCCATCGGTTCTACGCGCAATGTGCCCCGCCCACTGCCACTTCAGTTTAGCGATTCGGAGAGCTATTTCGGTTACTTTGGTTCTGCTGCGGATGGTCTCATTTTTAATCCGATCACGCAGAGCGACTCCTAGCATAGCCCTCTCCATTGTCCTTTGGGTGACTTTGAGCCTTCTTATGAGGCTTTCTTATTATTATTTTATTACAATGTATTCATACAAATAACGAATCTCTAACAGTTTTATCTCTTACCCGATACCCGACATTCTTTAAGGCTAAGTCGGCATACAAAATGTATGGGAGCGTTTTAACTTAGTATTTTTAATAATAGGTACTTCATCTATTTAGAAAAATTAATTAATGTAATTTTACTCGCTGGGTAACGTTCTTTCGGTATCAGTTAAAAGTTTTCTGATATCTCTTATATTTACGGAATTATGGCCTGTAAACACTTATCGATTACACCCTGTATAGATGTTTGAGCTCATGTGTCAGTTACAGCCTTATTGCACTTTTATAACCTGATTTTATCACCAGCCAACCTTTTTTTCGTGTAGCTTTTGAAAAGGATATGATCATTTTAACTTTTTTTATTTAATCTGTGGATTGTAAAATAAACACTAAGGCACTGGTCTCACCGCGAGCTACTAAGCTATGAACTATCGGCTATAAACACGAACAAAAGATGCGCATTCCCGTGTAAATAAAAGAGACACGGCGATACTCGCCCAGCTATCAGCTATCACCGCTGGGCGAGTATCGCCGTGTCTCTTTTATTTACACGGGAGTGCGTATCTATTGTTCGTGTTTATAGCCGATAAGTTCATAGCTTAGTAGCTCGCGGTGATAGCTGATAGCTGGGCGACTATCGCCGTGTCTCTTTTATTTACACGGGAGAGCGTATCTATTGTTCGTGTTTATAGCCGATAGTTCATAGCTTAGTAGCTCGCGGTGAGACCAGTGCCTAAGAGGCTAAGTAGATTTTATATGTGGCACGTGTGTCAAGCCATTACATATCGGTGCTGCGAAAGAATCAATAGACTTGTTACTTATTTTTCGCGCTACCTGAAACCGGTATGGCATGATATAACACTTCTTGTGAATTCATATCGACCTGTCATTCAATCTGGGTTATAAAAACACGACTGGTTAATATCATTCGCTTTCGGTGAAGGAAAATATTGAGAGGAAGCCTGTATAGTTGCATATACCTCGAGTACAAGAGAGCTCTGTCCAGTAGTGTGTTTTTTTTTATTTTTTCGTGACCGCACAGCACAAGTTTAGAACTCCTGATCTAAGTGCTAAATCGTCCGAGCAGCGATAGATCAAGCCGGTTCCTTAAGGCACGATCTTAGATAGCGCTAATGTCTTTACTCCACTATAAAACCTAATAGTGCGCGAACGCCAAGAATGCGATGGCAAAAATGGCATAATTGATGCGTTATCTTACCTACACACACGCATTATAAAGCAATTACAATAATATTAGTGATTGGCCACATTACTAGATTTTTTACAAAAATATATTTATTCTATGTGATTATTTAGTGCGAAAAGGTGAACATCTAAATATTAATATAACTAAAAAACTCTAAAAAAGCGCTATGTCAATGTCATATGAGCAATCAATGTGTGGATAGTCTCGCTTCGGCTCGGACGACGCGTCTCTCTCAACGTGAGCTAGCAGATGTGATGTAGGTACATATTTATCTTATCAGTCTTGTGACGTTGACTCCTTCGAGGAGCTTTTTTCGACTGCCTTAGGGCGATTATACGTCCAACCAGTACCTACCTATAGAACATATGCATATACTATTGCAGGTTTAATCATCTTTTGTCGTTAAAAATAGCTCAGTCCTTCAAAGACAAATACCCACTTAATTCTAACTGCTGCATTACGGTATTGTTTTTTTTAAACCGTTTATGTCTATTGTATGATTGAAATAACGTGTAGATAACAAGCGAATGAAAAAATGGCAAATTACAATGGGAAGATGCCAGTATTCATATAATGTGTATGTAAAGTCGCTTACGTGAGATAACAGAACGATTACGGCACGACGACAATGTAAATTGTTAACTCAGTACATCCGCACGGTTTTTTTTAGGGTACAGCTAGATCACTTACTCACTAGACGGGACAAAAACGATAATTAAAAAAAATCATAATCATTGGGTTGAGATATTTGGGATCAGCGCAACATGTTCTCCATGTCACCCTCTCGCTAAGTAACTCTCTTCCTTTTTACACCGTCTCACAGAGGTCACGGTAGTAGCTAAAATTCGAATAAATTGATGATCTACTTTGACTGCTTTTTTTAGCAAGGAGAGTAGTTTATACTACTTTTGTTTGGAACTTATGAATTTTTGCTACGAACAATGTTTAACCTGTGTGGATATAGACTTATTGCCGAGTGATACCTACACGTACGTTAGTGACGTCCACGGTTGCAGGCGCTGGCTCGACCACTGCGTAGTGACGAGCGCAGCTAGGGCCACGGTCGTTAGTGCATCGGTGTTATATAATGTTTATTGGTCCGACCACTATCCGTTGTCGTTGAACTGTAACTTTAATTTGATTAAGGCGAAAACTATGTCTCCTACTGAATTTATTTGTAATAAAGTAATTTGGGGCGAGCGTGATGCGGGTCAAATAGATAAATATGTTGAATTGTGTAATAGAAAATTAAAGGATGTTGTTTTTCCATCGGAATTTACCGAGTGTGCAGATCGAATGTGTAACAAGTTGGAACATAAACAGAGGATAACTGATTTGTATGTTTGTGTAATTAATGTCTTAAAATGGGCTGCCACGGAGTCTCATAAGAAAGTTAGGCGCGGGAGGCATAAATATGTTCCGGGTTGGAACATGCATGTTGCACACGCGCACCGGGAGGCGCGGTACTGGTTTCAATGCTGGGTATCTTATGGCAGGCCTGTAGCAGGGTATATCCATGAGAATATGTTACAGTCAAAAAAGATTTTTAAAGCTAAATTGAAATATTGCCAAAATCATGAGCAGACTATAAGAATGGATATAAATAATTGCTAAAAACCATGCCAAAAAAGACTTCGGAAAATTCTGGAAAAGTACTGCGAAGTTGAGCCCCAAAGCCAGTCTTCCTGTGCGCGTGGGCGGTAGGCATGAACCAATAGATATCGCTGAGGCTTTCCGGAGTCATTTTAAAGTGGAATCCCCACTTGCGTGTATTGGGAGGCACGATGCTGGGGTTGAGGATGGCCAGGATGGGTCACCGTCCATTAGGTTTACGGCTAAGCAGGTTGCTAGTAAAATAATTCGAATGCAGAAAGGGAAGTCACCTGGACAAGACAGCCTCAGCATTAGGGCCTGCTCCCGGTTCTCTCAGTACCGGGAATTTCCCGGTACTCCCGGTACCGAGAGAACCGGTACTGAATATAATGTCCCGGTTCTTTCCCGGTTCTATGTTAAATAATCAAGATGCGGTTTTTTCAGAGCTGTGTTTGTGTATTAACAAATATAGCAAGAGATTATGTTTTTAACTCTTATGTAGCTGTGATGTGATCGTGTGAAGCACACGAGTGCTTTTGTGTGTATAATTTTTTTTATATTTAAAGTCAAATATTTATACATAACACAATTAATACATAAAATTGATAAAATCTATAGGTATTACACCTCTGTGTAGTCATATCCACAAAAAAAGCTATCTTTAAATTATGATATTAAATTTATGATGATGACAGATGTATGGGCATGAAACCTCTGTATGCCTGTCCACAAAAAAAGCTATCTTTGAATTATGACATTTTGATGTTGACCGATGTATATATCAATATAATAATATCAGATTGTTTATTTAAACCTAGGGGCAATATTATTTCTTGTCAGATCAGCAAAACAAACATGTTTTGCAAGAAATCAGCAGATTTCATGCAAAACAAACATAACTCTTTACATAACAAGAATATAACTATGGCACATTTTTGGATTTAAATATTAGTCTAAATGCAAATACGATCGTTTTGTTTTTTGTCTCTAAACTGCCACATTCCGTATTGCGTTTCTTTTGTTTATAAATAATACATACACATTTATTTTATTCAAAGCAGCCACGTATACGAATGTCACCTGCGTTTGATGGACTCGAATATATTTTTAATTCAAAAAGTTTGCAAATCCAAATACGGCAGTTTTGATTTAGGAAAAATCCAATTTAAGAGGATAGAATTTTAAAATCAAAACCACCACATGCCGTATTGTGACTCCTTTTTATATAAAGGAACACAATATTTACATATTTATTTTATTCAAAACGGCCACATTTACAAATTGGCACATTTACTTATAAAATTCTTAACGCAATCACTTCTTTTTTGGCTTTATGGTACTTTTCCCCAGAAATGTCATGCGTTTTTATCAACGGTCGAGGTCAAGTCGCAAGTTCGCAACTGACAAAATGGTGATTTAGCATTGAAGTTAGTAACGAAAGTGTGATAGCGCAAAAAGGGCACCTGCATAATTTTGATACTTTCTAACGACAAATCGACAGAGGTGGCTTAGTGCCACGTAAAATATTAGTGTTTATAATTTCGTTTTTGTAATAAAATATTTTTTCATGGTTTTTTAGTTGTGTCGCTTTTGTCTTTAATGGACGATATATAGTTTGTAAGTTTTGTGACATTTTCATAAAGGTGCAACATTGTCAGCAAATTTCGTCCATATGGTACCTTTAACTTGAAAACGTCACATTTAATACTATAAGCGTTGCATAACGGTTTATTTATATTTCTTTGTTCAATAAACAATTTAGTAATAAAGTCATTATCATTAAGTCATACGCGGATGGAAGAACCGGACAGAACCGGGAGTCCCGGTACTGGTACCGGTCGGTACCGGGACATGAAAATCTCAGTACCGGCCCCGGTACTGCAGGCCCTACTCAGCATCGAGCATCTCAAGCATGCAGGTGATCATCTTCCAAGGGTACTGGCTTTGTTGTTTAACTTATGTATTAGTCATAGCTATTTGCCCGACGAGCTTATGTATACTATAGTGGTGCCTATTCTAAAGAATAGAACTGGTGACGTCTCTGATATGTCCAATTACAGGCCGATATCACTAGCCACGGTTGTAGCGAAGGTGCTGGACAGTTTGCTTGACGACATATTAGGTAATAACATTCAGCTCAATGACGCCCAATTCGGTTTCAGGCCGGGGTTATCTACTGAGAGCGCTATTCTTTGTCTCAAGCAAACTGTACAGTACTATACATCTCGGGAAACGCCGGTGTTTGCCTGTTTTTTGGACTTATCAAAGGCTTTTGACCTGGTGTCTTATGACCTATTATGGCAAAAACTGCGCGATAAAACATCGGTTCCTCGAGAGGTTACCGCTTTGTTCAGGCACTGGTATGGTAATCAAAGAAATAGTGTAAGATGGGCTGGCGCTTTCTCTGATTCTTATGTATCGCATTGCGGTGTTAGGCAGGGAGGTCTAAGCTCGCCTAATCTGTTCAACATTTACATGAACGACCTAATCGAGGAGCTCAGCAGTTCTCATGTCGGGTGCCACGTAGAGGGGGTCTGCGTAAATAATCTAAGTTATGCAGATGACATGGTGCTGCTGAGCCCCTCGATGGGAGGATTAATAAAAATGTTACGCATTTGTGAGGCATATGCGGAGGCCCATGGGCTCAGGTACAATGGCTCTAAGAGTGAACTTATGCAATTTAAGGCGGGTAATAAAACCTACCAAATGGAACCAGTCTCTCTTTGTGGTACCCTTTTAAAAAGAGTTGATAAGTTCAAGTACCTGGGCCACTGGGTGACCGAGACCATGTCAGATGTAGTTGACATGGAGCGCGAGCGCCGCGCGCTGTGCGTTCGCTGTAGTATGTTGGCCCGCAGATTTGCACGTTGTGGTGGGGGGGTCAAATTGACTTTATTTAAGGCCTTTTGTCAAACCTTCTACACGTGTGCTCTGTGGACGAACTTTACGCAGCGGGCGTACAGTGCATTGCGTGTACAATATAATGACGCGTTCAGGATGTTATTCGGGCTGCCCCGATATTGTAGTGCGTCAACCATGTTCGCAGAGGCGCACACCGACTGTTTTTTTACCATCATGAGGAAACGATGTGCGTCCCTTCTCAATCGCAGTCTGCACAGTTCGAATAACATCCTGAACACGCTAGCCCAGCGCTGGGACTCGCCACTATTGCAACGCTACGTACAACTCCACGCGCCTGTAGTGCCGGTGCCCAGGCGCCTTTAGGTAACTTAGTTATAATTTACCATCTACTAATCCTAGCGATAAGTTTTGTAACTTCTACCTATGTATCTAACACTTATATGGAATCAAAAGTTCTGAAATAAATTATTTGAATTTGAATTTGAATACTACGTAGTTTTAGAAAACATAAAATATTTGGCATGTGTGGGAATAAACATCTTTGGTATAAGCTTTCAAAGTTAATATACTGCATGACGCTCCAACGCGTTATCTAAAAGTGCAATATTTACGCGTCGTTTTAAAATTGATTATGTACATTACTGTTTTAGTGAAAGCTATAATTATTTAAATGGAGGTACACAAGGGTATTTTCTATCATTTTTAATAACATTTTAGTATTTTCCCTGTCGCTTTTTAATTATAATATTTATTTTACGCGAGCCATCAAAACAATCAACGACGATTTCGATTTGAAAAATATTTCGAAGCTTTTAGTTTAGAAACCCTTCGAGTCCCTTAATGATTTACATGTCGTTTTGTAGCCTAGAAAGTGCTTTATCGTGAGCAAGTGACAATTTTACTGAAGATTGCCGAAGGTCTTGGCGGTAGCCTTTTTACGAAACTGAAATTTAAGGACAAATAAGCGTACTTAATCATTTTTAAGAGCGAGGAGGGGGGAAATCAATTGCTCGTTCTCACGTAACTTGTTTTTAGGGTTCCGTAGTAAACTAGGAACCCTTATGGTTTCGCCATGTTCGTCTGTCCGTCTTCCGCACCATAGCTCAATGGCCGTTAGTACTATAGTGTGGGGTATCGTTGAATAGGTCTTTCAAAAAGAAAAGGGGTCCCAAAAGAAAGTTTTTTTACCCACAAAATTTCAAGAATAACAAGTAACACTGATTTGCTCATTAGATTTTTGCTGATATCTGATCTATACATAACTGGTTTACTAAATTTACCTCACAAAAAGTAGGAATCTTCATTTAAAGCTTGTATTTCGCTTATTAAAGATCAAATACAATCTTAATATAACATTACGTACTGTTTTTTAGACTTTTATTGCGACTTTTGAATTTTAAGCACTGTTCTTTGAACGCCTGACCACTGTGCGTCTCTCCCACAGTCCAGCCACAGCACAGGTTTGCCTTTCCTTTTATTGCCTTTCACAAGTTAGTTTACGGTTGTACCTACTCCTTTTGTCACGTGACTCATTTGTCCGTCTGATGCTCGATTATTCGGGTAAATACCTTTATCCGATCTGCTAAAAGTGTAATTTTCAAGTTTCATTATTCAAAGAAGATCCCATAAACCATGGGCTGAAACAGCAACAGATATCATAACCTAACTCTGGTTTTGTTATAGGTGTAGATTATGCGGAATTATGAATAGGCATATAGTGCGGGCGGCAACTAAGACTAATTTCACGGGAGCCGATATATAGTTAGTGTTCGTATAATGCAACGTAAAACTGTAGTTTTTAAGATTCGTGTAGATTTCACCTTAACAAAAATAAGAGCCAACTCTACGTGTGAACTGCTAACAAGAATTTGACTCATATTATAACCCGCATTATATGCTGTGAACTTGTGATGTCACCAAAAACTGATGTAAGGGTCGAATATTATAGAATATAGGTTTTATACAATCGATCATTGATCCTATACCAGGGGCCCGTTTCTCGAAAGCTTGTAACTTGTAATACAAGTGGAAGTCTCTTCCGCTTGTATTACAAGTTACAAGCTTTCGAGAAATAGGCATCTGCACAATGCACAATCTATTAGGAAGTGGTCTACGATGATACCTAACCCACATTTATTTTATGTAATTACCAAGCGAGTTCGAATTTTAGACTGTCCGTACGAGACGAGTATAGAATTTCATTTGTCACAACATTTTACAACCGAACCTTGGTATCTGGAGCATTTGTTCCGCAATTCATCTGTTATGAAATTTGCATAAACTTACGTTACACGGACATTTTCCATTTCCAAGGTCTTCTCACGCATTCAAGTAACAATCAGTCGCAATTATTATCTTTGAAACGATCTCATTAATTAAGATTTGATCTAACAACCAGTATAACACGCATTGATCAAAACATAAAAGGATTGTTAATCAAGAGTGCATACATTTCAATACACAATAAAAGGGTTCTTCTAGCAAATATATATATGATTGACTATTTCAACTATGCCATAATAAAGTTCTCACGAGTATTTAAATTAAATTTACCTGAATGGGATTTTCATTGCTTTCTGTGATTTACGGAGTTTATAATATGACGAGACGACTAGAACGATAACAAATCATTTATAAACCAGCTGATTGAAATACTACCTATAGTACGATGATTGATTATTTCGTGAGAAGGAGGTCATTGCAATATTATTATAATAAAATGGTCAAACTTAAGCTATTAGACTTTGGAATTCCCTTCCTGTTGACATAAGGCGAGCTCAATCTCTTGCCACCTTCAAGGCGCATCTTAAGGAAGCAAACTTAAGTATTTTTAATCACTACTTGTACATGTTTCGGAAAGCCTAGATCTCCATTATCAAGCACTGAGTCTGACGATGCTAAACGGTAACTTCCCCGAGTCAATTAATGCCTATATCGCGCATAGACTATGGCACTAACCCCACCAAAAGCGAGTTAGCGATTGGTAGCTCAGCTATGAAAACGAAGAAAAAATAATCGCTCTCGAGTTAAGAAAATTCGGCAATATTTGTAGTTCACCGCTAGCTATAGGTACTAGTTGAGCGAGTAGCTACACATATCGCCGTGTATACAACAATATTAGGTACGTGAGTTTAACAGTTAGTCTGGCGATGTATTTGCGCGATTCTGTAACGGCGCTCTAATACTATAAAATAGTACTAATGAATTACTTAATAGAGGATTATAGAAGATACCAAACTTTTGAAGCGTACTTCTCATGACAAATACATGCATTCGCCCTCACGATAGATATAATGTTTAATGGTTTTAATATTATTCTTAATCATTGAGTGCAATTGAATTAAGTTATCTAATATATTCGTAAACATGAAAAATGCCGAAGTCAAGTCAAAATTTTGTAATTGACACGAAAAATCGATCCCTGCAGTTTAGTACAAAATGGAAAAGCAATCTCTACATTTAAAACAAATTCCCGTTAAGAAAAGCATCTTTCTTCTAATCATTAAACCTCAGTTGCATGGTTTGCACTCATTACCATCAATCCCATTAACCGCCATTATTCATTTAGGTCATGACAACAGGTGATATATGCCGTCATTATTCTATATAGTCGTTGCTATAGGATGCTGGGAAACTTACGGAACCTCTGGTACATTTGTTTCGTTCAACCTTCATATAATTAATAGTGAATATTCAACCTGCAATGGTGTGAAGGCCAATGAAGGTGATAATGTACGACTTATGTGGCCCAACTGTAATACAGTCTTATATTATAATAATATTATACGAGGATCAAAATAGTCGGCACTTTATAGCTCAAACTACGCTCGCTTTACTAAATGTGAATGGAATTTAAAGCTCATACAATAATGGTTCTCTAATTTATACCGAGAGTCAGTTTCCCGAATACCACTTTCCAACCATCATATCGTATAATTTTATTTCGCCGAAATATCAGTTCCCAATTCCCAACTGTGACGTTTCGCAATCTTTCGCACATTCTCAAATTCATAGTTGGCAATTGAAAATCCGCCCAAATTAATGTTGGCAATAACAATTTGGTAAATGTTGGTAGTTGATTAAACTATGTCTACGAGTAATTCCTAATTCCAAACTAACCTGTAAAGGCGTAAACGCCACCGACGACGCCGTACCCGACACCTGCCTCCTAATACTAGTGGCCCCTCCATACTGCTGGTTCTGTTTCTGGAGGTTCCTCTGCAGCGTCTTGCTGATCCGCACTTTGGTCTTCTCGTCCACTTGTGGGAGTCGGACTCGGCCTGTGCTGGACTTGCCGATGGTTCCGCGCGTGTAGCCGAGGTCTTCTTGGTACGCGTCGTCTTCGATCTGAGGAAGAAATGGTATTTTAGTTGGGGTGTTTTTTTCAGTAACGTTGAGATTGAAATGGAACGGGCAGAGTGAGATGAGAAGATTTAAATCTGCTGTGTTGTCTTTATCATCGACATGAACAATCAAAGGGTGGCGTGGCGTGAGCCAGCACAAAGCTTGTTTTAATTGATAGATGTAAGACTGCTATAAGAGGGCGAATGTGACGTTTCGGTATAGATTTTAGTCAGCTATGGTCAGCAAT
Source organism: Thaumatotibia leucotreta (assembly GCA_025490895.1). Lineage (NCBI taxonomy): Eukaryota > Metazoa > Arthropoda > Insecta > Lepidoptera > Tortricidae > Thaumatotibia > Thaumatotibia leucotreta. Next base: position 47,826 of record JALPQI010004189.1, read on the forward strand.
AACAAAAATATTTATTAATCATCGTAAATAATTTACTGTCATACGCAACATCGCGGAATAAGTTGTATACCAGGTACTGGTCCGATCAACGGGGTTAAATAAATAATGCCGTAAAATAAGTTTTGAGTGCAAAAGGTAAAACTGCTCCGTCCCTAAGGTGACGACCGTCGAAGAACGACTGAAAAGTATATTATCTTGATGACCCAGCATTTCTAAGATAGAAAAGTCAACTTTCAATCATGTCCTCCTTTTATTTTGAGGACAACTAGGTATTTTCCGCTTCTTTTCTAACTCATCTGACCCAGTTTTCTACATACTCAATCTCGACACGACATAAGTGTTGAAGAAACGAATCGATAACTATGAACATCGATTAAGCTATCTCCTCACAATTAACTGCTATAAATCGTTACGCTACGACAACGTCTAGTGCTTCTGGGAAACTATTTCATACCATTATGAGCTTTATAACATAGGAGAATGAAGTAGGCATCGTTCGATTTCGCGTGAACCGAGATTTATAAAAAACAGCACGCACGATCAAGCTTGCGAATAAACAGAATAACTTTATATGGGATGACGATTACATAATAATACTATCGTTAAATCAAAACCATGTTCTCGTGTGTCCAAATGAAGAGATTGCACGGTTCGTCATGCATAACAACATGGTTAAGTAAGTTAAGTAATGTTAATAGAAAAAGGGTTCGCAAGAATTTGATCCCCATATCAGCCGACGCAATACGTAATTTTATTTTTAGCTTTTTAAATTTTATTATATTAGCGGCGAGGTTTTTGTAAACTTGAATTTGACTCCAAGCATAGAATCTTATACCTTTTAAAGAGCAATATTGTATTGACATCTAACTTAGTGTTAGGTATCTTTGGGGAAACGGGAGTGTCCAAGTAAGCGAGCAATTCTCGGTTTCTCCGTTATGTTGTACTAGAGAGATCTAAAAAAAGAGTCGATTGCAAAAAATTCAAAATATGTAGTTAAGTTAAGGCCTATCTCAAAACAAAATTCCCGATCCCGCCATTGTTTTACGAACAAAAATACGAACTTTGTCGTATACTTACTCTTTCCAACAACCTTTAGCAGTAGTAAAAGGGGGCAAATTGAAAAGGTATATGTTCGTAGAGTCGATCGCTCGTAGAAAATTTGAAAATGTCGCCGTTTTTCAGTGTTAAAAGTTGTTATACAAAATTTAACTTCGTAACACAAAAATTATAAATTATAATTATGTATTACTCTGCAATCGATTCATAACGAAACCTATGTTTGACAGCGTGTGACCAAACCGCGTTATCCCTCCTCCTACTTGTTTATTCCCATCTTGTCTATTGTAAACACAGTGATGTTGAGTTGAAGATGTTGAGACCCCACAATCCTTAAGAGTCTGCAATTGTGTTATCTCTGGAGTTGCAGACGCCGACGGATTAAAGTGTTTGTTTACCACTTATACCATAAAAAGCAACACATCATTAGCCTATTTCAGTACACTATGCTTATGGACGCATGAGGAGGTAATGACCAAAATTTTTACGCTAAGCAAGCGGGTTGGCGATCGTAGTTAGTGTGTCCACTATGATGATGCAGCTGTCATTCATCAATCTGTCGACTCCTAATACAAACAAATAAAACATGGAAGCCGCACGCCAAACTAAATTTCCTTTCAAAAAAGTGTCACCCCCTCTTCAATGCATCACGGTAATGGATTTCCATTTCAACCTATAAAAACTTAAACCGCCATTTAAAAATAGTTGTGATTGGTTCGTCAAAGTTTTGTCAAAGTCAAAAAGTCAAATTGGCTATATTCTATAAACATTTGTCAAAGACGTTGCGCCGAAATATGCGTGATGTTAAGGTGGGTCCACACTTGTAACAATACGACGGACCGGACTACGTGACATTGCAACAGAACATGTTACGCTCAATGTGGACGCTCCGTGATCGTGCTGACACGGTTACACACCGTGTACGATGAAATGTCACAAGTGTAGACGCACGTTGGCGAACCAGACTGCGTGGCATGACATCTGTACAAAATTAAGTAAACAAAAACAAAAACGATGTTTATAGTTATGCGTGCATTCCGTGAATGATGGACTACCGAGGCGGCGGCGAGGTGCGGGCGGGGGACGTACCGCCGGACAGGTCACGACGTGATCCATTCCTAGCCCATGGCTGTGTTTGTGTCATCTGGCGTACTTGTACGCGTGTCATAAATGCAAATGTGGACGTGTCGTGGTCACGTCACAGGTCGGGGAAAATAGCGAACATGCTTTGAAGAAAACCGACTCGAGATGGATCGGCCCGTAACACGTGACTTCGATGCGTGACAGTACACAGACCAGCGTCCACACTAGGCCCGGTTAGTAGATCGTAACGCCATACATTGTCCTGCAGACTGGTCATACATGGTCTGTGTCAAAACAGTTCTTTGAGTGTTCGGAATGGATTGTGCCGTACTGCAACTTTTAACAAATTGTTCGCGTACAAAATACGTCCACATTAACGGTACTGACACGTGTTACTGTTACGGTCACGGAATAATGTTCGGCAAAATGTCACAAGTGTGGACCCACCTTTAAGAAAAGCGCTGTGTCCTGTCCATCATGGCACAATTGAACAATTGTGTTTGGGGCATTTTTGAGCTGGCATTAGACGTCCATGTTGTATATGGTCGCAGGTCGACTCTTACGACAGTCATGGGAAGAGTTGGGGTGGTGTATGTATTGATACTACCGTCAAAAAGGGTAAAATAGCAAACGAATTTGAATCCGGCAAACCATAGGGCTTTCTTCTAATGACATCTTAATGCAAAGGTTACTCGCCCCTCGTTATAACCATCACGAAAAATGCATTCAAGAACAGAAAACGTGGTTCTACGTTCAAAATAATTTCGACCGCGGAACATTGCGTGTAACAAATTGGTAGAAATGTTCTCTCGTTAGCTGCTCATACAGTAATACTCGTATACTTCATATCATAACATGCCAGTAATGCATTCGATTCAAATGAAACAGCCATCGTTAGCGATTTGATATAATTGTAATGAGCAGCGATGTGCAATTATACTGGTGTGTTGTGCTCAGATTTATTACGAATACACACGGATGGCAAATGTAGACAGTGAAACATTTACGGAACTATCAGTACACTGATAAATTGTAAAAAATAAACGAAATAGTATTTTATGCAACCCTTGTTTAAGAGAGGTCAAAAAAGGTGAGTGGCGTGGGTAACAATTTGAGGCGAAGCCGAAAATTGTTATTGAAGACGCCACGAGCATTTTTTGACTCAGTTAAACAATGTTGCACACAATACTTTTTCTACGACCACACATTTATTTTTAAATAAAATTGTAAATTTTAGAAATATTCTAATTCAAACACAATTTTATTAATTATCAAGGTCGGGCGGGAGACGTCAAAATTCAAAAAGAAAGCTCCTCTATGGTTTAATGTTCATCAGTTTTTTTTTATTAGGTTGGCAGCCATGTATACGAGGTCTCTTAAAATGCAAAAAACGCACTGGGTGTAAACCCGAATGCGTTTATAGGGAATAGACAATATAGACTTATTTTGACATCTGTAAGGTAGGGGCTTAATGGTGTGTTCACGACCATGTAAATGACAAATAAAAGTACGGGAGTAGAAAAAGATACTAAACTTTACGATGATAGGATACGGATAAACGGACAAGGAGCTTATAAACTTATAGCTATGACAATATTTTAAATGAGATATCAAGTAATGGGTCTCAATCAAAACAAAAATTATGATCGCGTCAATTGTATTACGAAAATTAACAAACTGTATGGTATACTCCGTCCAACGACCTTTGGCAGTAGTAAAATGTGGCAAGTTGAAAAAAGGTTGCGTTTTGTGGTTATTAAATTTGTTTTCCTCTTTCACTCTCAAAAGTTCTTACACAATAAATATGAAGTTAAACTTTGTTTTCATTAAAGGCCTTGAACCAGGGATCGCGTACCGGTTTTTTCTCCATACAAAAGAACGGTTCGAATTCCGTTCTTTTTCGTTCTTTGGTACCTATATATATTTTTTATTACATGAGTAATTCGAAAATACGGTGTTTATAATTACATATAATATTGATTGAGTACTACGAAAAAAGTGTAAAACATTTTAAAATATTATAATTTTTTTTTCTAAAAAACCGGTTCTGATCCCTGCCTTGTACAAACAGCAACACTCCTAACTGACCATTAAAGACAGAGCAGAGAGAAAATGAAAGAGATAAATATATTTATATTATGTCAACTTCAAATTCAATTATACACGGGAATGTTGATTGTTCACACTGTTCGTAACTTGGTCGAATAATACAAATCGGGTTCCGAAATCTTATGAGACTGGTATCACGACTTCGGCCGAACTCTGCTGACCAATGGGGCGAGCATTGCTACGGTTAACCAATGATCGCTCGCGGTTCTTTCAGAAGGTGACATTACCATGGTTACGTAATAACAAAACCGTTAAACCAATGATTGATCGCAATTTTTCCGGAAGCTGACGTTACTATAGTTACGTTATATTATATATAATATAACATACGCTTTAGATCTGGAGACGTCAATCTAACTTCAGAGCCGGTAATTTGACTGCTAAGCTGCTATGTAGAAATTTTCGTTCATTTTCCTTTCAACGGCTGTCACTGTCAGATATTTTTTCAAAGTTAGAATTTCAGCCAGAAACTATCAAGTCTCTATTAAACATTTGTATGACTTTTTTTTTTTTTTATACCACGTCGGTGGCAAACAAGCATACGGCCCGCCTGATGGAAAACAGTCACCGTAGCCTATGGGCGCTTGCAACCCCAGGGGTGTCACATGCGCGTTGCCGACCCAATAAGAACTTGTACACTCCTCTTTTGAAGAACCCCATACTGTAGTCCAACGGGAAAACCTCGGCAGGGAGCTCATTCCACAGACGGACCGTCCGCGGGAGGAAGTTCCTCTGAAACCGCACGGTGCGCGACCATTTAGGTTGCAAGGTGTGAGGATGAGCGCCCAGTCGGTGGCGAGCGGTGCGATGATGAAAAGTGGAGTTGGCATCATGTCGAACAGTTCTTCAGAGCACAACCCATTGTACAGACGATAGAACACACATAAGGAGGCGAAGTCTCTCCTTAGACTTAAGGGTTCAATACCGCCTGTGAGTCTGGGATCGTCGACTATTACCAATTATTTGACAATTATATGACTTATTGTCAAATCTATCTACCATATTTCCACAAAGGTTACATAAGTATTCAACTAACGTAACAACAACTAAGATGTGACGAATGATAATAAAGATAGCAATAGCATTTGTCTCTGTCAATGAAAAAAATAATTTAAAATTGCCCGATAACATGGCTATTTGTAAAAATATCTTGACTTGAAAAAATACCTCGCCTATTAATGTCAGATAAATCATAGCATCCGATTTGATGAAAAACACGAATAAATTACTAAATGGTTTTAGACAAATCTATGAAGAACTGTCGTTATCCAGTTTCCACTAGGAACAACGACATCTAGCGTCTAATAATGGCCGATAGCTAATTCTTAATTTTCGTAGACGAAGGAATTTTTATTATGTCAACTAGTTTTCAAATACTGAAATTTTGACGCAACAAAGATTCGATGACATATCATCGGGGACCATCGGAAATGTCGCGATCGTGCCTACTAACGAAAAATACCGAACCCATAATATTACACGACCAAATTGCATCCTTTGCCAAGTGGCTCAACATTCCTATGTAACTGACATGTGACTGTAAGTGTGATTCTCTTTCATGCAATATTTCCAATTTCTGAAGTGTATACCTAGCTGTGTTGCTGTTTGTACCATGTATTTTTTTTTGTAATTGACTTTTTTTTTTTTTTTTTATACCACGTCGGTGGCAAACAAGCATACGGCCCGCCTGATGGAAAGCAGTCACCGTAGCCTATGGGCGCTTGCAACCCCAGGGGTGTCACATGCGCGTTGCCGACCCAATAAGAACTTGTACACTCCTCTTTTGAAGAACCCCATACTGTAGTCCAACGGGAAAACCTCGGCAGGGAGCTCATTCCACAGACGGACCGTCCGCGGGAGGAAGTTCCTCTGAAACCGCACGGTGCGCGACCATTTAGGTTGCAAGGTGTGAGGATGAGCGCCCAGTCGGTGGCGAGCGGTGCGATGATGAAAAGTGGACGTTGGCATCATGTCGAACAGTTCTTCAGAGCACAACCCATTGTACAGACGATAGAACACACATAAGGAGGCGATAAGCATAGTGTTGGTGAATTGAATTTATGCTTGCTCTCGTTGAATACTGCTTTGAAATAAAATTATCAAGATTAACAATACAAGTAGATCAAAAAATGTATTACGGTATTTCAATCGGGTGACTCACGTTTCAGGTCGTTTCACTCGTTGTCTAGACACTCGATACGTTATCCATATCTGAGCTTTTTCACGAGTAATAGGTATAACATAAGCATGGCTGAATCTAGCGGGCAATGGCCATTGCCGTGTGTGGTCCGTCGCACGCGCAGCACGGACGTCCGCGGGTCGCGTTCCGGTCTATTTGACTCGCGAAAAAACGATCCACATAGGCTGCTTGAAATTCACCGTACATGCCCCGTCGAGCATGGCGTCACATTTAGGAGTCGGAGAATATGGATGCTAATCTAATTGGTCGGCTTATCGGTTACTAATTATGGGTAATTAGATAGGAATTAGGATAGTAAGGAAAGCGATGATGATGTTTAGTTTGACGGTGGCGGATGTCTGTGGAGGGATAAAAAAGTTAAAAGCGCTTCTTATGTAAGTATTATAGGTGCGCACTTAAAACTTTACATTATTTACTGTGTAGCAGAGTTGGGCAAAAAGTAATATGATTACTTCTGTATATCACATTTGTATGTGTACTTTGTAATATATATTACAAAGTACACATACAAAAGTAATCGGAAGGAGTAATCATATTACTTTTTGCCCAACTCTGCTGTGTAGGTACATCTTGTTTTAGTTAATTTTCTGGGCTTTTTCCGCAACTCGACATTTATGGTGCCTTTTTAGCCTGATAGTGAGATAGCCCTATTCCAACCTATCAGCTTTATCAACCCGTACAAACAGCAACACAGCTAGGTATACACTTCAGAAATTGGAAATATTGCATGAAAGACAATCACACTTACAGTCACGTGTCAGTTACATAGGAATGTTGAGCCACTTGGCAAAGGCTGCAATTTGGTCGTGTAATATTATGGGTTCGGTAGTTTTCGTTAGTAGGCACGATCGCGACATTTCCGATGGTCCCCGATGATATGTCATCGAATCTTTGTTGCGTCAAAATTTCAGTATTTGAAAACTAGTTGACATAATAAAAATTCCTTCGTCTACGAAAATTAAGAATTAGCTAACGGCCATTATTAGACGCTAGATGTCGTTGTTCCTAGTGGAAACTGGATAACGACAGTTCTTCATAGATTTGTCTAAAACCGTTTAGTATTATATTCATATTTTCTTCAAATCGGATGCCATGACATGATTTATCTGACATTAATAGGCGAGGTATTTTTTCAAGTCAAGATATTTTTATAAGTAGCCATGTTATCGGGCAATTTTAAATTATTTTTTTAATTGACAGAGACAAATGCTATTGCTGTCTTTATTATCATTCGTCACATCTCTTAGTTGACGTCAGTTGAATACTTATGTAACCATTGTAACCTTTGTGGAAATATGGTAGATTGACGTTTGACAGTCTACCTATAATCCTTTAATCTGTCAGTAGCCATACAAATGTTTAATAGAGACTTCATAGTTTCTGGCTGAAATTCTAACTTTGAAAAAATATCTGACAGTGACAGCCGTTGAAAGGAAAATGAACGAAAATTTCTACATAGCAGCTTAGCAGTCAAATTACCGGCTCTGAAGTTAGATTGACGTTTCCAGGACTAAAGCGGATGTTATATATAACGTAACTATAGTAACGTCAGCTTCCGGAAAAATCGCGTTCAATCATTGGATAAACGTTTTTGTTATTACGTAACCATGGTAATGTCACCTTCTGAAGAAACCGCGAGCGATCATTGGTTAACCGTAGCAATGCCGCCCCATTGGTCAGCAGAGTTCGGCCGAAGTCGTGATACTAGTCTCGTAAGATTTCGGAACCCGATTTGTATTATTCGACCAAGTTGCGAACAGTGCGAACAATCAACATTCCCGTGTATTATTTAATTTGAAGTTGACATAATTTAAATATATTTATCTCTTTCATTTTCTCTCTGCTCTGTCTTTAATGGTCAGTTAGGAGTGTTGCTGTTTGTACATGTGTTTATTAAAGCATCAAAATCGAATAAATTACATATTACTGATATCTTACAAGTCTGAGACATATCTCGATTATAAGATTTTTTTTATACACACACGCCTCTGACAACTCTACATAGGTACCAAGTTTCAGAAACGGTTCGAACGATTTTTTTTTTTTTCACTTTTTTTATTACCATTAGTACTAACAGTTACACCTTACATGCTAACTGGCGGGTTGCTGTTTATATTGTATGTATACATGTAAAAAAAAAATAGAAAAGTACCGAACATAATTATGGAATTATACAAAATTATTTGAATGTTTAGTTGAATAGAAAATAGGACTAACATTATTAAGAAATATGGAATATAACATAACATAATTTAGTGTGCACCATGACTTTATCTTCGACAAAATGTCTTTTACACGACATGCTTTCTGCAGACATGCATTGGCAACATGTCAGTAATTGTGATATTATGTCATATCGTACATAGCCGAATTCGGCGTCTTATCGCAACCTTTTTTGGATACTAGGTTTTAAGTTCAAACATTCTAAATGTTATACATATTTGGATATCCGGCATCGGCAAAAAGAGACTCAGCCAATTTATGGGACGTTTTTTAGACTGGGAAAGACTTCTATAGATCAGCGTTTTCCAAAAATATGTGGAATACCTGTTTTGTGATACATCTTCATTTGTTTTCATTTTAGGTTTCTCCTATTTATTATAATCACCAACAGCTTCGATGGAACCCGACCATAAAAAAAAAATGTAATTTTACACACATTCTAGTATTGACGTTTTTTAATTGTTTATGTGCGTGACGCAATGTGGAAACCTTTTGGGTATTTTTTTATATCGATGCTTATCGAAAAAATCTGAATGAAAAAATGCAAAAATTTAAGGGTGCGGCTCCACTGAGGCGGAGAGGAGCGGAGATGTTTCAAATTGGCCAATGAGAGACCGCATCACAGTGTTTCGAATTTTGCACATCTCCGCTCCTCTCCGCCTCAGTGGAGCCGCACCCTAAACGTAGTATTTGATGTGATACGCCACTCAATACGTTTGATGGACGGTCGTCAATAGTCGTCATAATGGCGGATAGTCGTCAATCGTCGTCCGATTGACAGACGCGCGGGCGGTAGTCGGTTTGTGGTAAATCGTGTTCGTAAATCGTCGCAAACGTTTAACTACCGTCGCTTTCAAACAATCGACGTAAAATATTGATTTATCAGGCACTGCACATTTTTTTTTGGTTTTTAGGCTGACGAAACCGCATTTGCTGAAATGATTTACGATCTGCTAATACGCTTTTTGCCGAGACACTCTTCTCAGAACATTACAACAAGAAAGCCATCGTAATTGGTTCCAATTTTCAATTAGCTTTCTACAGCGATTATGGAATTTTCATTAATACTGGCTTCGGATTATAATTGATCTAGCGCAATCGCAATTAAGTGCGATACAGAATATAGATACGAGTTTGAATTTATTTAACTGTTCGTAACTGTTAATTTGCGATTTCTATATGGTTCAGGTATTGTTTGCTTTCCGTCCTGGAAAATAATATAATGGTATTACGAAGCTACAATTGATAGCTAAGAACAAATCCAGCGAGTTTACAGTGCTCGCTATGACGCCTAATCTTGACACCTGTCATTTGAATGCATTATGTGTCAAAAAGTGACATTATTGTTGACAGATAATGTATTGAACTGCATTCAATTCAGTTCAGAGAGAGAGAACTTCCTTCTTTTTTTCATCCAATTTTGTTGCTGCCTTGTCCTCCGCTTTCCGCTCTTTCTCCTTAATACTATTAATATTAATACTACAAAGGGGTCTTAATCGCGTAAACTTACGTTTAATTATATCCTGACGTTTCGGGCATGACGTTATCCCGTGGTCGCAGGCAGACTGTGTTTGTCGGCTGTCTATGTATTTATTTCTTAGGTAATTGAGCTTACCGTGGGACTAGGTTGATTTGTGTAAGATGTCCCAAGCTATTTATTTATTATTTATTACCTTGCGCTGTAGGTCAATAGGGGCAACAGTGTCTTATCCTAATTGTATACATTACACTCACATCGGCGAAGTTGAGCCGGTTGGCGTTCTTGCGGAACTCCGTCATGGCGTAGCGTTCCTTCATCTTGCGCACGCGCTTGCCGCCGCGCTTCTTGCGGCTTTGCTCGATCGGCTTTGGGAGGGGCTTCACGAACTTCACTGGAGGCGGTTCCTGGGACAATAGTACATTGTGCATAAGTACGTGCAAAGTATGTGCATGTAATAGAGATGATGACTGTAAAATAAATTATTTAACATTATGCACGACATAATACACGAAGAAATTATTCCTAAGATGTTGATTGCAGTAATTTTTGTTCAGAACTTCTATTTAATAAATTGAAAAGAACTTAAAAGAGTAGGTCATTTGGCAGTACTCAAACGTGACGTCACTTTTGAGTATTTCATATTAAATTCCATAGTGGTGATCGTTTTGACAGTTCGAAAAAAAGCTGATTTGATTTACCAGTCATCATCCCTATTGTGGTAAGCACGGAATTACTAAAGAGAGTGTTAGAAGACTTTTATGACTCGAGTTAGTATTCCGCTTACCAACCGTGATGCATACAATGTTTTTCATCACACTTGCCGACAAAAAAATAAGTTTTAAGAAATAACATTATTAAATGACGTATTGACATTTCTATTACTCCCTAGGAAATTTCACTTTTTTATTATTCCCGCTACGCATGCAAGCAATGGCGCGTTTAGACAGCAAGTGTGATGAAAAATTTATTATTGACCAGGATGCTTAGCCAAGTTGCCAATCGCTAGCGCTTAGTAGCGTATCGTAGTTCTCGCTCCCTGTCACTCTTTCATATTAGTGCGACAAAGACAGTTAGCTGCCTTTCGTTTACGTTTGACGATGAAGCGTTGGCGATTGGCAACTTGTCTGAGCACCCTGGCCTGCTTTACTAACCCAAATTAAAATATATCTGCGAGATAAATGTTAGATGTCCTTTTCTTTTATATGAGAGGGGAAAAGGATAGTGATTATAATTATCTAACGGACATATTCATAGTGAAACAGGCTGTTAGGGGAGATGAATAAATACATAGGTCATTAGATAAGTTTTATAAATACAATAATGTGAAACAAAGAGATAGCTTACCACATATGATAATTTTTTTAAATTGTATTTCGTAGACTACATCCATTTGGTACCAAAAAAAACAGATTGAAACACATAAAATATCGGCGCCAGCCAGAAATTACTTAGGAATATTATAGTTGGCTTCGATTGGACAAGGAACTCGCAAGTGGAGTTCCTTGTCCAATTTTTTTTATCTAGTTTATTATCGTTTATTTCAATATCTTTCTGATAATATTGGGTAAAAATGACAGTAATGGTGCTCCCACATCGGATGTTATTTATGTTACATAACATTATAAAACAAAGTGTATCAAGGACAATGTTATAGAACACTAGAATGTCAAGGAGAGATAGACAATGTCCAACTAAGTTACTCTAAGGTTAGCTGGAAGAGATCCCCTATAGGGATGCTCGCCCTTGTAATATTTTTTTATGACTGTGTCAAATTTTATCTTATGTACGATAAAGTGCTTACTACTACTACAATGTTATAAGACTTTGTAACTTTAATTTCGGAGCACCACAAGTCGCATTCAGTAAGTATCAATATTATGTTTTTACTAGAAGTCAACTCCACTTCCCGCCAAAACAAATGCTGCCCCGTAAGCATAAACGCAGTAACTAGTTTTGAAGTGTCAATCAATTGTTTACTTTATTCAACTGCAAATTATGTTCTGTATTAACATTTTAAAACTAGTTACTGCGTTTATGCTTACGGGGGCATGACAAAATATTGATCTGCCTTACTAGACATTTTGAAGGTTACCTGCAATTTGTCGAGTTTCTTCTCAATACCCTCCCTCAGCTGCCGGCCGATGTGGCCGTCCGTGCTCTCGTGGCAGGCGTCGACTCGCGCCGCCAGTATAAGCTTCGTGGACACCAGTTTAGCCGCCTTGTACCGGAGTTCCTGGGATGAAGGATAACCCCGCATTAATTTAATGTCCAGTTTAGTTCATGTGTTTTGTCTTTCTAACAAATACCATTGTCAAAATGGATAAGGACATTGCATAAACCTTTCTCTTAGGCTTTTCACGAAAATGTCCGAATTCATATTGCTGTCACAATGAACAAAAAAGTGAAAATACGAGCTGAATGTTAAGAGCCCCCCCTTGCATAACAATTTACAGATCTTATTACAAACAGATACCTTTTATCCATTCCTGTTACTATTAAAGTATTTCTACTTTTAACACATTCAGTGCCAAGAGCGCCACTGGGGAGTTATAGGTAATTTTGTTCACATGCCGCCGACTCCGTAGGAGTTCATTATACTATTTGCAGTGCCAGGACAAAAACAAAGGCTATTCCTGCCAGTCGGCGTTAATTGTATAGTGAATAACACCTCTGGGGAGTCGTGTGGCATGTGAATAAAGTTATCGAGGACTCCTTAGTGGCGTTCTTGGAATTGAAGTAGCGTACATTGCACAACAGGTTGGCGTACAGCGATAACCTAGGTTTTTGATCTGGCAGTGAAAGAAGTAAAGGAAATAGATTTACGTCCAATTTTAGACTTTGTCACAATCAAGTGAATAAATCAATTTCCTTGACTGTAATAGATAATTCCTTAGTATTATAAAAACAATAAAAATATTCTTACAGGAGTAGTGTCTTGAACAATCTGCGAGAAATAGATGAAGCCAGTATGTGGCAGAGATGCAGCCTGCGAGAATCCAGACAGGGTCTTCTTCTGTTGTCCTAGAGGCAGCACATTGCAGGCCGGCATTTTTGACAGCTTAGACAAGCCACCAGCCACACCGAGGATCTTTGCAGCTGTTGATGCCCCTGTGTGCAGAGTAAAATATTACTGAACAATCCTTTTCGTTCGTAATTTTACAGAATGGTCCGAATTTATCTTTCTGCCTCAATTAGCTTCAGTGTTGGATACTGAAGTTCACTGTGACAGCATTATGAATGTGGATGTTTCCATGAAAAGCCAAAGGGAAAGGATTATGGAACTGAATACTGTTTACCCCAGGGACAGAAACAAGTTTTTCTAAAACTCGAAAAAGCTCAATGTTTTAAAATGTTGTACACTCTCTATGTAGTGCTATTATTTTGTGTAATTTTCACATTATACGAATTATATACGAATATACGAGTATATATATATATACGAATTTATACGAATTTACAACCATTCTTTTGTATGAAGAAAAAAACCGGTATCCGATCCCTGGTTTACACTATAACTCTATTCGAATGCATTAGGTTTCTTTACAATGACTATGAGTTAAATTAAATGGAAAATACCTACCTACTTTTTCTCAATCAAATATTTTTGCTTCAGGTATAATAATAGAAAAAGGCTTTACTCACCAAGAATAGCTGTGATGTTAGGTGCAATGAAGGTCATTCTGCTTTCCACATATTCATAAATACTGGACTTGAAATTATTTAAGTCACTAGCCATGTCACAAGCTTCATAAATTTCTGCCAATTCATTATCTGTCAATATTTTCCTAAAGACGAAGAACAACTAAATTTTAGGTTTATTCATATTACAGTATGGGTAGATTAGTGTAAATGTTGTGTAAAGAGTTTTTTCTCAAACTTGTAATGAAATGTTGGAATTACGTACGTCAAATTAAACTAGGAAGCACCATCTCACTGGTTCAATGATTGAACTTGATATGTAAAGGCATTTCATAACTACTTTGCAGTCCTAAGACTACAGTCCTAGGACTGCAAAGTACCAGAAGGAACCTGCTTGACAGAACATCTTGGCATTTCACCTTAAAATAACGATGTCAAGGGTAAAGGTTATCTCAACTAGTTTAAAAAAAAATTGAACGCTAAGTTGTGTTTTTATTATTTTGTAGATTTGTTTAGTCCTTTGATCGATCTTTGTTTGTGTACTGTGAAAATAACTACCAATTTTTTTATTTCATTGCACGTTTGAGAAACGCACTATACAAATCTCTGCGAGAAACAAGGCTACAGGCTGTGTATCTCTATCTGACCTCAGTTCTTTCGGCCAGATATATCTACTTGACCTGTAACCTTTCTTTTCCCGTATTCTATAGTAATGTACTATTGGACCCTTAAGTTTTTCATTGCTTGTAATTCTCTAAAATCAAATGAGTTAATTATAAACTTACCCTTGTGTAGTAGAAGCAGTAACAGATACAATCATAATGGTAGCTTGTGTCAAAAAGCTCTGTAGAATCTCATTGTTCTTAGCCTTATCCAGGTCATTTCCAAGTTCCTTCACAGTGCGGATGTACTCCAGCGGTGTCACAATCAAGGATTCCAGCTCAGGAAACCGTTTCTGATACTTGTCTCGGACAAATCTGTGGATAATAGCTGGAAAATGAAATAGGTCTATTACTGGACACATTTTTTGCATGAATAGAACATTTTAACATATATTTTAACATCATTTTTCATGTTTACAAAGAATAATTATGATTAGCAAGATTACTTAAAAAGCAATAAAATTCATTTTGAATGCTATTTAGAAACACTAAATAAACAATAATATGATGCTTTTTGGCACTTGTTTTTGCCAAACCCACATTGTAATGGACTATTAAGGCTTCTTTGCTTAACAATTTACTATGTTATTTTTTGCAAATGATAGAGCATAATAATACTGTGCCACATAAAATGTTAATGTTACATTATGCAGAAACTGTGTCCTTAATTCCTTATAATTATTTGGAAAAGACAAATAGAAACCTACCAATTTCACCATCAATCTCCACAGCTATGTTGTTAGCTTCCACAATCAGTTGATATTCTGGATCAGACTCCATGAGGCCAGTCACTTCAATTTTCTTGCGATCATTCCCAACATTTTGTTCAATTTCAGTTATAACCTGAAAATATTATTGTAATTACTATGTATACAAATATTGTAGTACGCACTAAATAACTAATAATAATACTACTTTAGTAAAGATCAGTTACAAAGTATTGAGTAATCATTCATAATACAATTAAATGCTTTCTCTTATAAAATACCCTTCATTAGAAAACATACCCTCTGAAGACGGTCAGAATGCCTTAACTTTGCTAGCTCCCGTATAGTGACGCTTTTTATGTCTTCCTCCATCGGAATAACTGGATGAGGGACTGCGAATTGGTGATCGACATCTTTAGAGGTTTTGTTTTCAATAGCAGCTTCCAGTTCTCCATCATCGTTTTCTTCCAAGTCTGCGAGTAGTTCGTCTGCTAAAGACATGGTAAACGAAGGAAACCACTATTGCAGTGAAAATCGTATGGAGAAAATTATTTGTTTTCAAGTTGCCGGAAACACCAATAATCGCAAAGCAAACCGGACCGCAACGCAAGATTCAAGACGTCACTCTCTCCTCTCTCTATCTGTCAGCCTGTCACTGTCACTATTGACTAACTTCAGTCGGTACATTTTTTTTTTTACAACAATCGAATTGTCGATGGTTACATAGGGTTGTACACATTTTATCGATGTCCAATCCAATCGAATTGAGATTTGGTACGACGAAATTGTGCTCAACACGACTTGGCAAATTTCTGAACGGAATGTAGACCACTGGTAACACTGAAAACGGTTGGCCAGTGGCAGTAGTGGTGGTTGCCATTTTTCGTTCTCTGTGGAAGGGGCATGCCGAAAGCCTGAAATTTACATTTTCGGCAAATTT
>JALPQI010004190.1:0-71903 GCA_025490895.1 Thaumatotibia leucotreta
CTAGTAAACTTGATTATTGTGATTTATAAGGGTGCCCGTCTCTTCGCATAATGTTCATTGTGCAGAAAATGTTTTGGCCGAAACATTTGGCATATTGTTGAATGGCATAATAATCGTTTCGCCGAATTATTTTTATGCATACACAAATTCAAGTCCTAAAGTATGTTTTTCCGAATATTCGTAAGTCGAATTTTAAATTATCTAAAATGTAATATTACTAATTTTGATTGTCATACAAAATATTTCACATTATTATTAGATTAGCTAAAATAACAGCTCTAGTCTTTTAAACTAACTTAAACTACATCAATATTAAGTTAAGTTGTCACGTCTATCAAATGGAATTAGCTGTTTGTAGATAAGCTGATTGCAGAAAAATCGAAGAGGGGCAGGACCGATACGGTTAAGTTAGGTTAAAACATTAATCTTAGACATTTTACAATACAAATACTAGGCCTGCTTCAGCTGCTAAGGGAAAGACCAAATAAGGGGGGACGGGGGGGCGAAGCCCCCCACAAGGGGGGCTCGGGGGGCGAATAGCCCCCGCATGAAAAAAAAAACATTACAAAATCATGTAATTCACCTGGATAGGTTCCGTTAGGTATCTTTTGTCCCTTAGAGCGGAAATAGGAGCCCCGCTAGGGGCTCCGTCGACATGCTGGCGGATCGTAATACTACAAATGCGACTTAGCTATTTCATTTCAGTAGGCATTATGTTTAGCAGCAATTTTAGAATGTAAAATATTAGGATCATCAAACATACGCATAATACACTTTCGGCAAATGAATGTTAGACACAATAAGCATTAGGATGAATAATGTTTCGGACAAACGACTTTAGGCGCAAAAACTTCGACATATGAAAAATATGCGAAATAATAATTCGGCGAAACAATTTTCGGCGTAAAATTCTTATGCGACAAAATATTCGGAACAATACTTTTATGCGATTCGATATAGACCCGATTTATAAGTCTTTTAAGATTGTTTAAATTCCAGTCGCAAAGTAGTCGCCAAGTTACCACTATGTGTGCACATGTGTGCACTTGTTACCGAAATTAGTGACAAAGTTACTGAATTTACAAACTGCCCCCTTCTACTTATTTGCTTCCAGATATTCTCAAACTGTCGAAATGTCGACGTGGGCGGTCGTACTCACGTACGAAGGAAATAAAAAGATGATATCCCTGGTGCCGGATTGTTGGGTAAAGTGGGTAAATGACGGCGTTGTGACGTATTTGATATTTTAATGCCCATTGACGAATTTCATCTCTAATACTAATGGAGTGAATTTGACTGTTAGACGAATCAGATAATCCATCCTCATCGGTCAGCGGATAGTCGTTGCAATGTTCATCTCCTGCTGAGGAGCTTGCAGTCGGTGCCGTTGGTGGCATAGTATTTTTATATTACTATTAGAAGGGCCAGCAACATTGGAGCAAGGTAATGAATCACATGGCACTTCTGAGGCATTTCCTGGGTTAGATGATGCTGTAGACAACATGGTTGTGTACAGCATCGTTTTGGTGTGTTCGATTAAGTAGCATGTACTTACCTAATTGTTTACCTAATTTTTGACCTTAATTAAAAAAGTATGTTTTATTTATTATAAACTTCAAACTTTATTGCAGATCAAATAAACAGATACTTGCAATGAACAGATGCGCACCAAGCGCATATATGAAATTAAACATGCTTTAGGTACTTTGTCTTGGTTCTTAAGGTACTTAGTCTTAAAATAATATTGTAATACCGACTTATATTACTTTATAATAAGAAGGTAAGGTGATAATAATACTTGTGGTTGCGTCCTGAGCATTTCGAATGTGTTCTACTTTCCTATAAAAGGTAGACGAATGTTTATATCGCCGCTTTTTACTACTTGGCTCATCCATTATTCACTTTTAAACACAGCAGGCACTTTAAACGTAAACGTAAATACCGACACAGTTTGGCAAGCTTTGGCTTTCAAGAAGCTTTACTGTTTAATTGTCATTACAATGTTCGGTAACAGTTCCGTAACTTTACGACACATTGTGTGCATTTGTTACCACACAGTTACCACAAGTTACTACTTTTTGTTTCCACACAACCGCGACTATAATGTGTGCACTTTGTGTAGACACTTGGTTACTGAATTATTTCGGTCGCATTTGTGTGCGAATTGTGTGCACTTTGTGTAGACACTTGGTTACTGAAATATTTGAGTCGCATTGTTTGCGAACTGTGTGTACTTTGTGTCGACACTTAGTTCTTGATTTTATTTTGGTCGTATTGTGTGTGTTACTACATGTTACCACACTGAGATAGATCCTGCGACCGAAATGGTTGCTTGGGAAAGCGTAACGCATGTAGGTATATTATGTATGTAGGTACCTACCATGATTATCTTGTTGTAATTGTTGAAGAAACAGGGCAAATCCGACGAACTGTACACACTGTAGTGTTCGTAACGTAACATCAAACTAAACTATCGTCTCGGTCTAGCATTCAAAACTCGAGTCTCGTCGCCCACGCCACGTCACAGGAGGGGATAAAAACTCTCAAGTTTAAGGTTAATTTAAGCCTATTAAAACCGCTTCCATAAGGGTTTTGAAAGGCTTTTTTTCAATAGGTAACTGTTTAAAAAACCCTATCAAAACCCTATCCTCAAACCCTAGGGTTTTATGGGCTTAATTCAGTTGATAGGCTTACCCCGTAAACAAGTTAAGCCGATCAGTGCTTAATCCAAACATAGGATTAATTTTCGATCTGCTTAAGCCTAAAAACGGCTTAACTTA
The DNA here is from genome assembly GCA_025490895.1 of Thaumatotibia leucotreta. Lineage (NCBI taxonomy): Eukaryota > Metazoa > Arthropoda > Insecta > Lepidoptera > Tortricidae > Thaumatotibia > Thaumatotibia leucotreta. The sequence continues at coordinate 2,781 of JALPQI010004190.1, forward strand.
AAGAACGGGTTTTCCGGTCCCTGCAGTCGCGACGAAATCGTACCTATTGTACACCGGCTATACACTCGAACAAGTTTGTGAGACACGCCGGTGTATGTATGTACGCCCGGCAGGATGTTTGCTGTCGTCGTCTTCTTGCCTTTGAAGACAGGGACCTGTCAGTTTTGTGGGTGCGTGTGGACTACGGCGGCCACACCAGAGTCTACGCGTGCCTTTACAGGTCTCACAGTGGCAATACAGAGACAACCCGACTCTTCGAGCACATACAATCGACATCCGACAGAGTGCTTGAGCAGTACTCTTCCGCGGAGCTGGTGATTTTGGGGGACTTTAATGCCCACCACGTTGAGTGGCTGGGCTCCCGGTCCACCGACTTTGCGGGAAGGTCTGCTCACAAATTTTCTCTGGCCTATGGGCTCTCACAACTGGTACGTTCTCCCACGAGAATACCAGATATCGAGGACCATACGAGCTCGTTGCTTGACCTCCTGTTGACCTCGCGTCCGGACGGATATACCATCGCAGTAAATGCACCTCTCGGCTCGTCCGATCACTGCCATATCCGGACAAATTCGCCTTGCGCGCAGCGAGAACCACCGCGACCTACTACTACTAATGTTGCCGAGACGATACAGCTGGGAATGGACTGTTTTATTCCCAACTCACTAATCGCGACAGGAGCAAAGAAACGACCTTGGTTTAACCGGCCCTGTAAAGAAGCTACGGTTCAAAAGCAGGCTGCCTACAGGGCTTGGACCAAGGCCGTAACTGATAAGGATCCGAACGTCTCTGATGCGAAACGCAGACTGAATGCTGCCTCGAGGTCCTGCAAAAGAGCTGTTGCCAGAGTAAAATTTGATTTTGTCGGCAGATTTGGCGAGAAACTTGCAGGCCACCCTTCCGGGAGTAAGTCCTTCTGGTCACTTGCCAAAGCTGCCGAGGGAAACTTTTGTCGGTCGTCCCTGCCACCACGCGAAATGCTGACGGTAATCTGGTCCATAGTGCAAAAGAGAAAGCCGATCTTCTAGGTGCTCTTTTTGCCTCGAACTCGACTGTGAGCGATGACGGCAGCATTATACCGCCTACCATCCCGCGGTGCGCACACTCCATGCCAGAAATTCACATCTCCCAGAAAGCTGTTCGGCGGGAGTTGCTGTCGTTAAACGTTCACAAGTCGAGCGGGCCAGATGGCATACCTGCAGTGGTGCTTAAACATTGTGCTCCTGAGTTGTGTCCTGTGTTAACGCATCTCTTCGCTCTTTCCAGGATCAAACGGGAAGTTCCATCTTCGTGGAAGACGGCCCTTGTGCATCCTGTTCCAAAAAAGGGTGACTGATCGGATCCATCGAATTATAGGCCTATCGCTATCACCTCCCTTCTCTCTAAGGTCATGGAGCGTATAGTTAACGCTAAGCTCCTTGGTTACCTAGAAGAACACGATCTTATAAGCGACCGCCAGTACGGCTTTCGCCACGGTCGCTCTACCGGTGATCTTCTAGTGTACCTCACTCACCGCTGCGCCTCAGCCATGGAGAGTCAAGGCGAGGCTTTGTCAGTCAGCCTAGATATAGCGAAGGCGTTCGATCGGGTCTGGCATAGGGGCCTTTTGTCGAAGTTGCCATCTTATGGACTGCCCGAGGGATTATGCAGATGGATAGCTAGCTTTTTGTCCGGCAGACGCATTCGTGCCATAGTAGATGGTAGCTGCTCTGATAGCATGGACATAAACGCTGGCGTCCCGCAAGGCTCTGTGCTATCCCCAACGCTGTTCCTTCTGCATATCAATGACATGTTGTCTATCGGCGACCTTCATTGCTATGCGGATGACAGTACTGGGGATACTTTTTACACAGGCCGTGCTAATATCCCTCGCTCTGTGGTCGAAAGTCGCGGAAAACTTGTGTCTGACATCGAGAACACTTTATCTAGAGTCTCGTTATGGGGTCGGGATAACCTAGTCAGGTTCAACCCCACAAAGACACAAGTTTGCGCGTTTACCGCTAAAAAAAAACCATTTGATGTGGCTCCAAAGTTCTAAGACACAGCTCTTACCATGTCAGGGAGTATTGGGATCCTCGGAGTCGACATTTCCAACGACGTACAATTCCGATGTCACCTAGAGGGAAAAGCTACGCTGGCATCCAAAAAGCTCGGTGTGCTCAATAAAGCGAGGGGATACTTTACTCCGGGGCAAAGACTTCTGTTATATAAGTCGCAAGTCAGACCCCATATGGAGTATTGCTGTCACCTTTGGGCAGGAGCACCTGTGTACCAGCTTGCACCCTTTGACTCGGTTCAGAGATGAGCTGTCCGAATAGTCGACGATCCCAGACTCACAGGCGGTATTGAACCCTTAAGTCTAAGGAGAGACTTCGCCTCCTTATGTGTGTTCTATCGTCTGTACAATGGGCTGTGCTCTGAAGAACTGTTCGACATGATGCCAACGTCCACTTTTCATCATCGCACCGCTCGCCACCGACTGGGCGCTCATCCTCACACCTTGCAACCTAAATGGTCGCGCACCGTGCGGTTTCAGAGGAACTCCTCCCGCGGACGGTCCGTCTGTGGGATGAGCTCCCTGCCGAGGTTTTCCCGTTGGACTACAGTAGGTATGGGGTTCTTCAAAAGAGGAGTGTACAAGTTTTTATTGGGTCGGCAACGCGCATGTGACACACTTGGGGTTGCAGGCGCCCATAGGCTACGGTGACTGCTTTCCATCAGGCGGGCCGTATGCTTGTTTGCCACCGACGTGGTATAAAAAAAACGCCTTATTGATAAGCGACAAAGTGGTACCTTTAGTCTGAAAACGTCACATTACTTCATGTAAATTCTTTTTTTGGTATTTATGGTATTCTTTTTTTATGATTCATTAAATTACCTACACATGTTGATACTTATAGTTTATTTTACTTAAATATGTAGTATTTATAGCTCTATGGATTACGAACTAATTTTGGATACTTCATCATAGATGAAATACCTATGAACGGCATCTTTCTTAGTTGGTGGCATTGTAGGTACGTATTAAACAACTCAGTACCTAAATAACTTTTTATTTTTACTACTATGGATGGACAGAAGACACTCAATTTCACCCTTCACATCCCACGATTCGCAAAAAAGTGACGAACTTCATAGGTAAACAAACAAATTTTCGAAACGATACAATTGCAATGAATTTTAGCTCAGACTGTTATGACACCTATTACTTGACCGTAGGGTGCAAATTTGTTCCATTTTTACAATATTTTTGATTCCTTTGACAAACGCCGCCTCCGCCGTTCGGCGCGTGCGGCGACGCTTGCGACAAACTTTAATTTAAAATAAGCCTTATTCGTGAGCCCTTTAGACCAATATTGTTTGTGGTGATTGCTAGCTTAAAACCCCAATAGGATAGGGTTTGAAGTTAACTTGATTAACTCGAAACCTCATCCTCGGCTATTACAAATAAAAACGAATGCAGTGACTACGACGATAAGGATCAGTTTGTTTTGCGTTCAGTTTGTAACCGCTTAGTGCTTAAACACATTGTTAGGGTTTAGAGTTAATTCAAATTAATTCTAACATTCGGTTAAGCCGTTTTAGGAATAGTCTATTGATAAGCTTAAGCAGATTGTTATGGTTTCTCAATAACTGGGTATTTTTAACCTGCTTAAAAACCCTCATTTTGTTAAGCGGTTCCGGTCCCTGGTTACTATTGATGCTAACTAGTAATTGTACCTATTGGGCGGAAACCTAATATTTTTTTTGTAAAAATATTCGAAATTTGAGCGCTTAATCTTGTTGTTGACTATAACAAACTAAGAAATTATTGTTTTCTACGACATACACAAATTACTTGAAATGTTGGAATGTAAATAAATCTGTTATAATTTGAATTATTACTAAGAGTGATTATATTTTTAAAAGAACTAATTTTGCATTTAATTTTTCCCGATCGGATAATTTTTCCTTGACGGATTTTTTTTTCATATTGAATGCATCTTGTGCACCTACACTGTCTCCCCAATGTAGAATGCCCTAACTTAGTAAGGAGTGAACAAATTCGTAATGTGCTGAGACTCTGAGAAGTCAAAGTTCATTGGTAGTAATTTTCGCCAAAGTAGCCAAATAATTAGGTATAGATTTATTTAGTAGGTATGGTATGGTATATTGGGTTTATACAAGTGGCTAAATTGCCTACCTTAATAAATACCTACCTTTATAATGGCGTTAAATCAAATAAGTTTTCGAAATGTCCCTTTGAACAAGGATTTTTTCATTGAACAAAAAATCAACCCTTAGCTGGAGTCGAACCCAGAACCACGAACTTTGTATAAGAGTCATTGCTGATTAGGCTACAGAGGCTGTTATTTTCAGGCGAATTTAGGTTTTTAAGTATTGCCACGATCATTCACCTTGTATCAATTACCTGGGTATCAATAATCTTGCGAATATAACATTAATTACCGATAAGGATATAATTATCCCAGATAATCCGCTCCATATCTCGATTACTCTGATTGTTCTATCTGCTTAATTGATATCTATAATTAGCGTCATTAATAAGATGTGTGTGTATGTTGAAATTATTGTCTCAAAAACGATGAAATGTCGATATATGTATAGGTTTCGGAAAATTGCTTGGCGACCGCGGCTAGGTAAATAAGAATAAAAAATTGCAGGTCCAGGGGGGGGGGGGGCTACCATGATCTTTTGACCGCCAGGGTCGCGTTTTATAAAGTTACAATTTCGCTGTTTGCCTCTCTAACGCACGCACATATTGACTAGAAAGAGGCAAACAGCGAAATTGTAACTCGAAACGTCAAAGGAATAAGCAGGGTGCTTAGCCAAGTTGCCAATCGCTAAGGCAGCTACCTGTCTTTGTCGCACTAATATGAAAGAGTGACAGACAGGGAAAACTACGATACGCTACTATTTAAGCGCTAGCGATTGGCAACTTGGCAGGGGCGTAGCTACCGCCGTATCTGCCGTATCAATTATACGGGGCCCCCGGGCCACGGGGGCCCCCAAAATGTGTAAGGAAAAAGAATAAAAACTTTCTAATTTATATTACCTCCACATAAGGGCGTCCAAAAAATTTTTATACGGGGCCCCGACAAGGCACGCTACGCCACTGCAACTTGGTTAAGCATCCTAGTTGCTTAGCCAAGTTGCCAATCGCTAACGCCCAGTAGCGCATCGTAGTTTTCCCTCTCTGTCACTCTTTCTTATTAGTGCGACAAAGACAGGTAGTTGGCAATCGTTCACGATTAACGATGAGGCGCTAGCGATTGGCAACTTGGCTAAGCACCCTGAGCTCCAGACGCTACGCGTACACGATTATTTAAAATATTTAAAATAGATCTTTACTGCATCCCGCGTAAGTTCCTACTGCATTGGCGTAGCAGTCGGCCAGTGTCGTCATTGGCGTCGTCTATGACCGACTGTGGCGGTCAAAGGGTTAAATGCGATTCGGTATAGGTTCTCCTTGTCAGTTTTTGACAGTTATTCTATAGACAAACTTTGGCAAAGCCAAAAAGAAGATTGGGAGTGATGCTTATTTGGGTCAAACCGAGGGGCCGCACATAGTGTGCCACTAAGAGGGATAGACATAGTCACTTACTACTAAGATGAAAGTGCCACACAGGCACTTAGTGACGTATTCAACGCATTTGTCTGGCATTTACATTTAGCATCTAATGCACACACACACAAAAAATAGTGGCACAGTGATAAGGACGGACGATTATCGTTCCTTTTCACTTCCACTAGCAAAAAGTTTCATAAGACCATCCCTTTCGTTCTTGCTATTATTATAACGTTGTCAAATCCATATTAATCCTACATTCATGGGTCAAACTCAAAATCATGTTATGAGTCTTTCCGGTGGATATTTTAAAAGTTAAGGGCTATGAATGTTAATTTTCGTATTAAACCCTTATTGTCATTCAAAGGCACTCCTTTCCTATTGAATTGTAAGATAAAAATCACGACTACACTCCTAACAGTTGCTTACTATTGGCCACAGGAAAGAGGGGCTCTACAGTTCAGCTGAACACGCACTTTTTCTTTCCTGTGGTGGATAGTTAACAGCAATGTAACGATTTTTATCATACAACTCAATGAAAAAGGAGTCTTAATGAAGATAAGGCTTTCATAAGAAAATCAAGCTTTATAGGCCTTATCTTTTAGATTTTCCACGGGAAAGACTCCGAAAATGGGTTTGCGTTTGACCCATTTAGGAGTTGAAATTATGGGCCATCGTTTTGATGGTTTTGCGATACCTATTTACGCGAATTGTTTGACGAAAGCGCTGTACAATATACATACCTCGAAGTGTAAAGTGATCGGCCTCGTATCACTATACGGTATCGCTTGCGCTCGGCCTACCTACTACACTTATACTTACGTCGCTGCTACTTCCTTCATGGCGACTAGTATTATCTCACTTATTTAAATAAGCTATGCTTGGTCTATAAATGTAGTCATCCATACTAATTATAAAATATGAATGTCTGCCAGGTTGTCCGTCCTATTCAAACGGACACTGCTAAATTGATTTACATAGGTATACTTACACAAATGGCAGTAAAAGATGTTATATTTAACTGTGCAGTTGGACTTACCTCATTAGGGATAATGGTGACTCACTCTAGACCGGGCCTACAAGAGTTGCAAAGTGACTGTCATTTACAGTAACTGACAGACATTTAAATGACCGGTCATTATAGTGGCATCTAAGGTGGACGGCTTGACTTAGAGCAATAAAAAATAATAATATTCAGACGTGAAATTAGCGTCAATATTAGTGTCATATTCGTTAAAAAACGTGGTTATAAAAAAGATTATTACTGCTTTACCTAGCTACTGCCTATTTATTCACTATTAACGGAAACCATACACGGTAAATGTCATTAATTTATAATAAATGTCGGTAAATTACGGTCACTTTGCGACTCTAATTATTGACGTTAATTTCCCGTCTGAATATTCAGATTATTTTATTGCTCTTCTAAGTCAAGCCGTACACCTTGGATGTCATTTATAATAAATGTCGGTCAATTATTAAAACCGACGGTCACTTTGCAACTCTAGGGCCGACCAAATGCACCGTAGAATAGATTGCAATATTGGTTCGACAGCCTCTGTAGCCTAGTTGGTAGTGACCCTGCCTACGAAGCTAAAGGTTCCGGGTTCGAATCCCGGCGAGGGCATTCTTTGTGTATTTATTTATCACAAATGTTTGTTCCTTGGTCATGGCTGTGTATGTATCTAAGTATCTATACGTATCTATCAATTGTATATATCGTCGCCTGGTACCCACACCACAAGCCTTATTTGAGCTTACCGTGGGACTAGGTTGATTTGTGTAAGATGTCCCGAGATATTTATTTATTGGTTATATTCATGAAATGTTAAAACAAATCTTAAAATTTTTTTTAAGAACATTTCGTAATAAGATTCTGTGATCTGTGGAATGTTCTCAACGCAAACTCGCATGAAAATTCACACGATAATTCCGAGAATTTTCAGGTTGCTCTAGGCTTGTCCTTTCGACTCTCTGTGCTATTATACTGTTGAAGAAAAATATAGCACGCAAAAATACTATATTTTGGTGTTCAAAAGGTCTAAATATTTAAATCAAATAGCAACATTTCCTATCCTCAATTTCCTCCATTATTATTACCGTGTGTCTTTTGATCATATTTTAATAAAGACTTGTCAAAAAGTAGGTACTATGTTTTTTACAGTGTAAAACGTTAGTTTTGGAGATCAACAACCTGGAGCGAATGACCCAATGTCGTCAGACTGAAATTATAAGGATAACCCGGAGAGGGCCCGGTAAGTTCTAGTGTCCATCAGGCATCAACACTTAAGACGTAACTGTCAAAAATTACAGTTACTTATAGTACATTGTGATACAAGTGCGACATAAATGAAGTTGGAAACGTGTGGCGATAAATTAAATTAAAACACGACCGAAAGGAGTGTTTTAAATCGACACGAGTTACGAATTTCTCTCACTAGGGCGTAAAAAAAGCACTTCTGTACCGAACATAGTACATTGTGCATCAAGGGAGGTAAGTACGGAATTACTAACGAGAGTGTTAGCTTTTATGACTCGAGTTAGCATTCCGCTTACCGACCGTGATGCATACAATGAATTAAATGAATATCACACTTGCCGACAAAAAAATAAGTTTTAAGACATAATATTATTAAATGACGTACTGACACTTCTATTACTCCCTAGGGAATTTCACTTTTCTATTACTCCCGCTACGCACGCAAGCAATGGCGCGCTTAGACAGTAAGTGTGATGAAAAAATAATTATTCAACCCAGGCAAAGCCAGGAGAAAACACTAAGCATTATCCGATAAATGTTTTGAGAGATTAAGTAGGTATAGTTTAATTAGCAATCACTTTCGCGAGTCTACCGTACAATGGCGGTCGTCTATCTCGGACTGTTGTTTATCTTTGGACTGGTTCAGGTATATATAATATTAATAAAACTTGTATGTATTAACTGGGTCTATTCCAAAAATACCTACATAATTTATTGTTATAAAATTTAACGTCATAATTTTTGTGAGGAAGTTTTTTGTGTAACAACTTTTGGTACTGAAAAGGGCGCCAAACACAAATTTTCTATGAGAGCTCAACAATACGAACCCATATCTTTTAAATTTGCTGCTGATAGTTGTTGAACAGAGTATACCTACCATATAGTTTGTACCTATGACTTACTTTCGTAACACAATTAACGTGAATGTTATTTTTGTTCTGATTAATTAATGCCGTAACATTAGGTATATACCTATACATTTTTATTTTAAAGACAAACAGAGGTCTTAATTGCGTAAACTTATCCTGACGTTTCGGGCATGACGTTACACCCGTGGACGCAGGCAGACTGTACGTCAGTACGTCCCCTAGTAGCATTTTGAGTTGGCTGTTGGTTGGGCCGTCGTCCACCATTTGGTTGGCCAACCGTCCGGAGTGTCATCCCTAGAAATAGTAGGACCAACGTTACGCAGTAGGGCTAACATTGGACCTTTGTTGGCAAACCAACAATCATCTCCCAACGAGAACCACAACCGTTGGCAAGGCAAGGACACCCCAACGGTAAATGCTACTAGGGTCATGCCCGAAACGTTAGGTCAGGATATAATTTTAATTAAACATAAGTTTACGCGATTAAGACCCTTTTGTCGTTAAAATATAACATTCTTTGCAATCGACCTTTGTCCCTTCCGGTATTACATTCGCCTACTGATGAAACAGATAGGCTTTGTCTTATAACAACCACGACGGTCAAAGTAAAGTACCTATATGATGCTATTCATCATTAATTTTTAACGAACCCTGTGGATAAGCTTTGATATTATATAAGCTTGAATGAAATGCTTTTAATATTACCTACAGGCGGGACCAGTCGACGTCTACGACGATGGCTCCAACACCCCGGCATTTGTCGAGGACTTGCGAATGAGTAAGATCATACATTATGATGGATCACTTCTGCAGTGTTATTCACTAAGGAAACCGCCTTGCTAACAGCTATGCTATTCTCTTATTCACACATTCGACGCTGCATTCGTCAACGAGCTCGACGACGAGACAGCCTTCACTTCGACGTAGAGCGTAGCGCTGCGAAAAACGGTATTCACTAACATAGAACAGGGGCCTATTTCTCGAAAGCTTGTAACTTGTAATACAAGCGGAAGTTCTTATCTAATTAATAGTGTCAAAAAGAGACTTCCACTTGTATTACAAGTTACAAGCTTTCGAGAAACGGGCCCCAGCTCGTCGAACTGTCGGCGGTAACTCTCGACTCTCGACGCAGTGTAGTTCCAACTCACGCCGCATTCGTTGCAGAGCGCTAATGTCGTTTAAAGTGCATTAGCGAATACCATTTTTAGGCTCGACGCTGCCGCAGCCGCAGCGCTGACACAGCGCTGTTAGCAAGGCGGTTTCCTTAGTGAATAACACTGCAGCGCTGTGTCAGCGTTGCGACAGCGTCGAGCCTAAAAATGGTATTCACGAATGCACTTTAAACGACAATAGCGCTCGGCGACGAATGCGGCGTGAGCTGCAACTACACTGCGTCGAGAGTTACCGCCTACAGTTCGACGACGAGCTGTTCTATGTTAGTGAATACCGTTTTACGCAGCGCTGCGCTCTACGTCGAAGTGAAGGCCGTCTCGTCGTCGAGCTCGTTGACGAACGCAGCGTCGAATGTGTGAATAAGAGAATAGCATAGCTGAACACAGCGGCCATAGCACATCTTCTAGACTTACTTTATTCTTTAATCAATAGGTACCTACAGCCGCTACGTTATTAACGCGTTTACTTTCTATCCAGCTCGCTCGCGCCAATACGCGAGTACTATCATCATCATCATCATCATGTGCCATCTCCGTCCTGGAGGTCGGCGACCTGCCTAAATGTCGATCTATCAGTAGTCATGCGAATTAGTTTTTCCGTGCTGTCCGTCTCCAACCAGTCTCTTGTATTCCTCGTCGAAGATGTTCTTCTTCCTCGACCTCTTTTCCCTTGAAGTTTCCCTCCAATTATTAGTCTTAGTAGTTCGTATACATTATTTCAATGGAGTACGCGAATACGAGTTTGATGTATAATAAAAAGTATTGTAGACATGTTATTATGTTATATTATATTACCTATATCGTTGCTTAATACCCAACACAACACAAGCTTTTAAGAGCTTACCGTGAGAATAAGTAGACTTGTAGGTATATAAGGTTGTCCCATGATAGATTTATTTTTAATTCCTTAGAATATTTATAGTTCCCTGTGTACGTAAGTGTAAGAATGCATTCGCAATCAGATTAAGTATATCAGAGGCCACGGTGCCAAAAATATCTGAACAAGCCATCAAACGACATAAATGTTGAATGATGTTACTTTTTATTTACTTGTTATATGTGTTTTACAATACTAACTGATTTTATGTGTAGCATAATGCCCTATCTGTAATGTTTGCCAAGTGTAACTAGTGTCTAACCGTTCTTGAATAAATAAATATCTAATAATGATAATAATAACAGAGGCCTACTCAGATGTTTTTGAGCAATCTGGCGGCCCCGATACATCCGGTGCTTATACCCTCAACCAAGTGGAACTCTAGACCACTCTAAAACCATTTCAAAATTTAAACTATTTTGAAATGTCTTACAATCTGTCTGATAACATACTTTGACATGGTTTCTGACCTGAGTTCCAATTGGATGAGTTGGGTGTGTCCATTTATCCATTACTGACGCTTACGATCTGTTATGTGATTAAACTATATGATTTTTCACTTTTTACCTTATCGCAACGATTAAGTATATAACGACTCATTATCATTAAAATTCGAATACGAATCAGATAGGTACCAAACCTATCATACCAACACACCAACAGCTAGCGCGACTAGATTGCTTCTTTATGAAACTGTTATTGTATTTTATATAAACATACGTGGAAGTATGGACCCATGAATAGGTAACCGATTAATCTGTCGGGACATTGGCCACGATGAGCTGATGACGCTGGACACCTGTATTCCCCGTGCGACCCATTTCACTCATTCCATAAGTCAAACGCGAAGTAGCCATATGCCGTATTGCAGATACACATTTTTTAATAGGAATACTAAATTTGCATTTCAAGATTGCATAGTATTTCAATTATAAGATCCCTGGGTGCTTAGACAAGTTGCCAATCGCTAGCGCTTAATCGTCAATCGTGAACGTCAGGCAGCTGTCTTTGTCGCACTAATATGTAAGAGTGACAGAGAGTGAAAATTACGATACGCTACTAAGCGTTAGCGATTGGCAACTTGGCTATTATAAGCATCCAGGTCCCGTTATGACTACTGACTCTTAGGAGGAAGGAGCCCTAAAATTCATACTTGTTAGAATTAGAACGTGACGGCCACACCGACAAACGATTAGACGTGGCCCCATCATAAGCCTATAGTACACCCAATAAGATAAGATCACATTTATACTGACCTAAATGTGCTTCAGAAAATGGTGCCCGCATAGTCGCGGGTTGGGAGGCGGAAGACGGCCAGATCCCTCACCAGATCAGCCTTCGCATGGTCAGCAATGTCGGTGGCGTGTCTTCCTGCGGAGGATCCATCATCCATCACGAATGGGTCATCACTGCTGCCCACTGTGTTGCCAAGTGAGTTGTATACGGAGTTGTGTAGTTGGAAGGTGGAAGACAGAAGCAGATCAGTCTTTGCATGGTAAGAAATGCTGGTGTCGTGTCTTCCTGCGGGGGATCCATCATCCAATTCATCCACCACGAGTCGGTCATCACTGCTGTCCACTATGTTGCCAAGTGAAGTTGTAAAGGGAATAGTCGTCGAATGAAAGGTGGAAGACAGCCAGGTCCCGATTCAGATCAGTCTCCGCATGGTCCACAATGCTGGTGTCGTGAATTGTTGCGGGAATCTATTGTTCAGCAGAGTGCCTCATCACTGCTAACCACAGTGTTGCCAAGTGAGTTGTATACGGAACAGTTGGATGGATAGCGGCTAGATTCTGGACCAGGTCAGTCTTTGCATGGTGAGTAACGCAGGTGTCGTGTCTTTTTGTTGCGGAATAACCATCACGAGTGGGCAGCAGTGATGACCCATCATCACTACTGCCCACTGTGTTGCCAAGTGAGTTGTAAAGGGAATAGTTGTCGGTTGGACGGCAGAAGACAGCCAGGTCCTGAAGCAGATCAGTCTTTGCATGGTAAGAAATGCTGGTGCCGTGTCTTCCTGCGGAGGATTCATCATCCATCACGAGTGGGTCATCACTGCTGCCCACTGTGTTGCCAAGTGAGTTGTATACGGAGTTGTTTAGTTGGAAGGTGGAAGACAGCTAGATTAGGGCTTGCATTCCGGAATTCCGGAATTTCGAAATATCGGAATTTCGGGCCGATTTTGCTGTTTTTACAGTTCCGGAACTGACACAGCTAATATCGGAATTCCGGAATTGAAAAAAAGTGTTTTATTATATGGATAAACATAAAATATCAACACGATTATGATAATTAGGTACAGAATACAGAATACAAAGCCACCACAAGATATATCGATATGTAGTTTGCCACAAATTGTATTATGTTTTCTATTCTGTAAAATAAACTGTGTTTACTAAATACTACTAAACCACGAAACTGGCCAAGGTAAGCAACGATCCTGTACCAGATTTTAATTATCAATTGGGTTGCAATTATTTAACGTTATTTTTCTTTTAGCCCTTCGATAATTATATGCTATTTACATATGTCGAAGAATCGTAAACTTTGACATAAGTCTCCACTTGGTCTAATATCAAGTAGCATTCCAACAAAGTAATTTTTGTAATTAAAGTTATTTTAATAGTGTATTCCTGACCACATTTAGAAACTATAATGTCATATAAACTTTTCTGGATATAGCCTAGTTACAGAGTTATTCCGATTGAAAAAAAAATTGTTGTTACTCAGTACGAAAGTTTTTTTTAACGGCGTTGGTGCCATTATGGAAAATAGTCTCACTAACCTCATTAATAGATGTCAAAAAGTGAGAAATAAAACCTTAAAAAAATGAGATTTTCGTAAAAAAAAAAACGTTAATACTCATTTTAAGTGCTAGTTTTATAACATATACTTTTTAAGTTAAAATACATGCAAAAGTAGTAAAAATGAATGCCAATAATGACAAAACTCATATAATATTTTATGTTTGTTTTTACATTAAACATCCGTGGTTAAAATCTTTCGGGTTTTAAGAACCCACGGTGTATACACCGTGTTTTTATTGATTTCCGTTAAATTAAAGGGACTTAAAACTCTTACTGTTATTGAGTTTTTCAAAAAAATAAGTTCAATGAATGAACAAGTGTAGTGCAAACTTTATTACATCCTAATGTTACTTATTTTGACGTGTGCCGTCTGTCACCTGAGATCTTATTCTTAAGTTTTTCTCACACTTGCCATTACAATTCTTATCTATGAAAACAAAAGCCGATATACCAGGAAACTTCTATTAATGTCCCAAGTAACCTGTCCAATTTAACGAAAATCAATAAAACACAGTGTATAATGACTAAAGTTTCTGATTCGAATTACCATACCTATAAGTACTAAGTATTTGGTATAAGAACGTAACCTTAATTTATTGATGAACAATACAATGTGCCCATGAGGAATGGGAAAAAATTAACAGGGCATTTCTCCGAGGACAGCCATTTTTGCCTAATTGGTCTGTCGTTTATAAAAGTTGACTATAGAATTGGTACAAAGGGTTAATTGTGCATAAAATGCTACACTTAGAAACATATATCGTAGGCCATGTATTGCTGCCTTCTTTCTGTCTGATAATTAGCTCAGACTAATGAGTATATCAGATAAATGAGAAGTGTGCCAAAATAATGAGGAACAGTAAACATATGAATTAGATTCTGGTCAGATAAATGAGAAGTGTGACAGAATTATAAGGAGAAGGAGTGTGTTCATATTAATTAGATTAATATTTTTTTTAGTTTACTTAAGTAAGGAAACTGATAATTAATGTTTTTGTATGATTTTGAAATAAAAAGAAAAAAATGAAGGAATAATAATTTTTATCGAAAAAGGGCAGTAATTGAATGTAATTTAATTGATGATTGTAACAAGAAATAAAAAAATCAACACAGGCTGATTTACTAACTTGAAGCATTTTTTAAATAATAATTTTAACCAGTTTTTTTAATAATTTTTCATCACACTTGCTGTCTAAGCGCGCCATTGCTTGCGTGCGTAGCGGGAGTAATAGAAAAGTGAAATTCCCTAGGGAGTAATAGGAATGTCAGTACGTCATTTAATAATATTATGTCTTGAAACTTATTTTTTTGTCGGCAAGTGTGATGAAAAACATTGCATGCATCACGGTCGGTAAGCGGAATACTACCTCGAGTCATAAAAGCCCTCCGCCTAACGGCGTCGGGCTTCTAACACTCTCGTTAGTGGTTCCGTGCTTACCTCCCTTGATGCACAATGTACTATTAATGTTGAAACTAAAACCTTTTAGTTAAAAAAAATGTATTGAGTATTGAGAAGCAATTAGTATAGTTACCAACATAGTAATACAATATATTAATAGAAATCTTTAAATTTTTTATTACTATCGATTTAATATGTTTGTAGTATAATTGATGTTTAACTGTTAGGATAGGAACATAATCTTCTTAGTCTTTAAGATAGGAAACAATGATCAGTCACGTAAGTATAAAATCGATAGCTGTTTTTTCTTCTTTTTTTTTTCGTAAATATGATTTTTTAATTTTTCTCTTGCTCCTCTTTCCTCGGGGCTTCGTCGGCCTTTATGCGTTTAACCAATCTCTTTTTTTCAGCCAACCTCTTTTTCTGCAGTCGTTCTTCTCTTCTTTGTTTCTTAGGTTTTGCCATATTTCATACTATGATACCTATGTAAAAAGCACAAATTAGCACTAAATTATCATTCATCAGCACTTTACTAATTCATCTGGCTATGTGAACCAGATGAATCCATATAAATTAGAACCAGACTAATGAGATTATTTCGATGAAATGGTCTTCATCCATCAAAAAAAATGATTACCATTGAAATCCAATTCCACCTCAAAGCTACACGTATTAAATATATAGTTATCGAACACAGACAAAATTGAACCTTAACAATAGTAGCATAAAAAAGACAGATTAATTATACTACTAACCTTACAAAGGCCAGATTACACACTTTCGTAATACTTTGTGTCACCCAGAGAACTCTTCACAACACAACACTCTCACTAGAACGCTTGCCGGCGACCGACCCATGAGGCCGATTGCTCGTCATGCGACTACTCGCATACTAAAACACGGTACACGAATTGATGAATGTGTCCAGACTAATTATATTTTTGGGTGTGGACACTTTTTTTTACCAATTATTTCACATGTTTATTACAATTTGTTACATATTAATTTAAACATAGATAGAACATTTATTACAATATAAACTCAGATGTCTAAAAAAGTCAAAACACTCTTGAAATTGAGTCTTTTTCTAAAGCAAATGGTAAAAAGTGAAATTAGGACGCGCCAGACTAATTAGTTTTGACTATTATCTGTCTAACTAAAATATTTTTTTAGTATTAAGGACCTAGTTGATAATTATATGCCTCGATAGATACACAAATTTTACATATAATAGTATTCGTAAGACCAACTTAAAACCAGTATTTCAACCGTTCTTTCGTAGAAAACTCCCAAAAAGTATGCTTCTGAGAAATTCCCAACAGCGTATTTATGATCAGATTTGAAGTTACAAATGTCGTATGAAGTTTACCGGATGCCGTCTATTTTAAGAGAAAATGTCTTGTATTACCATTTTGTACCGTTACGCATTTTAGGTAACGATTTTGTCTCTGTATTGCCTTAGTCAAGACCAACAACTCAAAAGTCACACTTAATTGACAAACATCAAAAGGACAAACAATCTTCTATTTTTATTACCTAAAACATAAAATACATTTTTTGCAATAGTTTCATTAATTTAATAGAATACTTTTTTAAGTAGTGCAGCATTCGAAATACACAAAAAATCTTACTTCTTTTAGCCTCAGGAATATGCTGTTAAATTTTTTCTCTTTCCTCATGAGCATCTTGTATACAAATCGTATTGAAATTTTACGTTTTATTTGAATCACACCTAGTTTTACAAAATTTTCGTTAGTTCCGGAATTCCGGAATTGAAGTATAATATCGGAAATCAGTTCCGGAACTGAAAATGGTCCGATATTGCAAGCCCTAAGCTAGATCCTGAAGCAGATCAGTCTTTGCATGGTAAGAAATGCTGGTGTCGTGTCGTGTCTTCCTGCGGAGGATCCATCATCCATCACCAGTGGGTGATCACTGCTGCCCACTGTGTTGCCAAGTGAGTTGTATACGGAGTTGTTTAGTTGGAAGATGGAAGACAGCTAGATCCTGAAGCAGATCAATCTCCACATGGTGTCGTGTCTTCTTGCTCCATCCATCATGCAGTAGGAGAGCATCATACTGCACATTGACTCTGACTTTGCTGATACTTCCATTGTACGGTCAACCAGGCAGATCAGGCTACTCGCCTTACATTTCCTCACACAATTTGTATGCCGAAGTGTAAGAAGGCCAATAACTTGGCTGCCTGTAGGTATTTACAGAAATTCATTAACATGAAATTGTTAAACTCCACAGCCGCCCCACCTTCGTGGTCCGCCTCGGGCTGACCAACCTCACCCGGCCGGAGTACCTCGTGGAGACCACCCGCAAGTTCATCCACCCCGAGTACGATGAGATCAGGGCTGGTGTGCAGACTGATGACATAGCGCTGCTGGGTCTTGAGCAGAGCATTCCTTATGGAGGTGAGTTTAAGCGTAAATTACAGCCAGTACCCCTAATTACTGTCAATTGGGCATTGACGAGGGAGACGCTTGTATGCGAGAAGCGTATATTTCTATGAATACTTAAATGTGTCATAGGTATTGCTGGTGTTGAGCTCTCTCAACACTACACTCTCAACACTCAGCGTCTGTACGCAGCAATTGGTACACAAAAGAAAAACAAGAAGAAGTTATAATTCGCTTAACACTTTCGATTCCGACTGTTTGGGACAATAGAAACAGATGAAGAACTACCTACAGACAACCTACCTACAGACTATTAAATAGTGGTCCGACAAAATTTTTGTCCTGAACGCAGTTTTGAATCCCAAAACTGGCAACGGGGATGCTGATTTTATTTGGCTATACCTACAGTAATATTGCAGCACCATCTTGAAGCAACTTTGTGTGTTTATTATCATTGAATTGTTGGATTTCATTTGACAAAACCTTGCACCATAGAACTCTAGTACTAATATAGATCCCCTTCAACAGAATTCATCCAACCTTGCCGTCTGCAGAACAGCGAGAAGAAGAACCAGGCTTACACCGGGGTGGTGCTCACAGTCAGCGGCTACGGCAGAACCGACGACCCCATCAATGGTGAGTGGTGATGGTCTACTTGATACTTGGTGGGATCAGCTTTGTTTGACGGAATTTATTGAGCAGAGTCTGCAAAACGCGGGGAACAATCAAGCATGCGCTGGAGTGGCTGTCGTCAATTACCGCAAGCAAGGAGTAAGAGTAACAAGAACAAGCTATCAACTTGGTACTTGGCGGAACGAGTATCTTGAACAGAGGAATTATCCAGCAGTGTCTGCAGAATAGGGCAAAAATTAGACATTTCATCATCATGCACGATACACCCTCGATTTGGTAACTTAGACTTTGGAAGGGTAGAATCATAGTCTTTAACAGAACTCTTTCAGACGTTTTAGCAATATAGTGGGAAGATCCGGGGATACACCGAAATACTCACCGTCAGTTACCATCAACGAAACGATCCATCAATGGTCCAAAATTGCTGGCACCAGACTCTTTAACAGAATTCTGTTAGCTAATTTAGTCGTAGGGAAGTAAGAAACACCTAGAATTGTCATCAGCAATGTGTTGAGAATCAATTTGTAATAGCTTGTACAGGTAGCTTCTCTGTGAACTGACAATAATGGCATATACTAATATCTTAGGTGGTGTGGCCTCCGAAGTGCTCCGATGGGTATATCTCCGCGGCATCTCCAACGAGGAGTGTAAACAGTGGTACAGCACCAGCACAGTAGTGCAAGACCAGACCATCTGCGCAGAGTTTTACAACGACACCGCTCAGTCTTCTTGCCAGGTGAGTTCTAGCCGCGGTCTTCTGTCTCCAACAAGTATGAGTATACCAGCTTCGTATATCATCATTCTCACCGGAAACACGTTCACTGCTGGATACAGGCCGTCCTAATAGCCACGCCGATATCGCCATGCTTGACAGGCAGGTTAGTGGACGCAGTCATATTGATCACGAGATCATGACCCATCAGATGAAGGCCAAATTATCTATAAGTACTCAATGAATTCTCACAAATCACCTAAATTATGAGTTCTGTCCATATTCTTCAAATGATTTGGTATGTCCAAGTTGTGGTGTCTGTATTATAAAACCGTCTCTTGACGTGAATCATGCCCTAAGTTTTCAAAGCTCTTAAAACTGGTTATCTATTACTATAAAGACTGTCCACGTAAAAAAGTGGTCGACATAAAGTTATTAAAAAAAAAAATAAAAAAAAATCAAATCTGTCACTCTGACAGTTAGAAGGCGGGATATATATGGTTTATTTTGGGACTACTTTCGATTTTAAAAATAATAACTATAATAAAATGGCCTCTAGCCAACTGGACAAGCGTAAAAGAATTTTGTACACTTACAATGAAAATCCTGATATGTCGCAAGCTAAGCTAGCTAAATTATTATCCATTCCTAAATCTACAGTCCAAAAGGTATTGGCTAATTATCGCTCGAGGTTGACGGTCGAAAGGAAGAAAGGTTCGGGTAGAAAACACGGTTTCATGGATAAAAGTAAGGCAAGGAAAGTCATCGAGCACTTTAAGAAGAACCCAACACTGTCCATTCGAGACGTCGCCAGGAAATGTAAGGTATCGAAGTCGTACGTCCAGAAGAGCAAACAAAAAGCAGGTTTACACTCATATAAGGCGTCTAGCGTTCCAAATCGCGATGCTACTAAACTAAAATTATGTAAAACTCGAGCCCGAAAATTGTATACAAATTATTTAACGAAATTTGATTGCATTTTGATGGACGATGAGACCTACGTCAAGGCAGATTTCAAGCAGTTGCCAGGGTTACAGTTTTACGTCGCAAATAAACGAGGAGGTATTGATGATAAATTTACAACAAAAAAACTAGACAAGTTTGCAAAAAAATATTTAGTGTGGCAAGCCATATGTACATGTGGTAAAAAAAGCAAATCTTTCGTTACAACTGGCACGGTTAACCAAGTAGTTTACATGAAGGAGTGTTTAAAAAAACGTTTATTGCCGTTCATAAGAAACCACGCCCAGTCAGTCATATTTTGGCCTGATTTAGCCAGTTCTCATTACGCGAAATCGGTTTTGACATGGTATGAGGAAAATAATATCTCTGTAGTAGCGAAATCTGCAAATCCTCCAAACTGCCCAGAACTCCGGCCTGTAGAGAAATTCTGGGCAGTAATAAAAAGAAAGTAATATTCATAAAAATATGAAAATGTTAATGTTTGCTACGCCCATCAGGGTTCATGTGTCATATGTAAAATATTGTCCATGAGTGCAATTTAATAAATAAATGATGATAAAATGATGAAAGCTAAAAAAAAGTAAGAAAATTGCTACTGATGTACAACAATTCAAAATATATTTGGATACAACATGTAAAACGGTCACCGAAACCGATGTACAAAGATTGATGGAAGGAGTAAGAAGAAAAGTCAGGGAATTTTATTAGTCTTAATGTGTTGCACAAGTCTTGTATTATATTTTGAAGAACACGAATTATACTATTATATAAATATATAATTCATTCGTTTTTGATATTTTTTTCATCTTATTTGTCATTATAACGTCGACCACTTTTTTACGTGGACAGTCTTTAGTAGTTTATGCAACTGTACGTAATGAGGGGCATTACAACTCGAGTGTGGGTTTATGAAACGAACCGAAGGTGAGTTTCATAATAGCATTTGAAATCTACTAATGAAATACCCAGTAACTTTGACAATAATTATTTTATTATCTTAACTTATGTATCGATACATCTCAATATTCTCAATCACAATTCACGACCAACAACAGAACAAACAAAAGACAATCTATATCTACTACTTTTTTTAAACATTGAAATTGGCGCCAATGCGCAAAATCTGTAACCTGCACAAAGGTTAGTTACCTACATTTCTCGCTACAATAAAATATAAATTATAAACTTAAAATATTAATTAAGTTTTATACATATTAAAATGATATGGAATATTATAAATAACAATACATTAATTTAAAATGAATTGGTCAAAGGTTATTTATAATATTCCTCTTTTTTTTAAACAGTCTTCATTACCCTAGACCATGGTATTTTCAATTTTGCTTTCAAATGGAATCCCTAGACTAAGCGTGTTAAAGTTGCTTTAACCTTGTAAATAATCCAGTGTTAATGGTTTAGTCACAACTACAAAACAAAATATGAATTGATATAGCTATTTTACTTACAAAATTTAATGAAACCTATATATTAAGAATTTCAACCAACTAATTTTATCAACTAGTTATTAATGTTTTAGGCTGAAGTCTTACAGTTCGCCCATCCTGATAAAATTATCGCGTCCTCGTGATAGGCTTAAAATTTAAATTTTACATTTGTGGTTATCTTATAATCTATAATATCTAACATAATTTGTATTTCTGCAAGTAGTGAAATACTAATGACATAAATCAAGGTAGTTTAGCTGTAGTCAGTACATTTTTATTTTCTATAATTTACTTAAACATGCACGCACATGTCTCTGACGGTCGTACATAAAAGAATACATAAACTTCTACACGTACACATATCTATTAGCCGTGCCTAGTAACATATAAAAATATACACGTACGCGTCTCTGACGGTTGTGCTTGCATGAATATATAAATTTCTACACTTACACAACAATTCTGATAGCCGTGCCAAGTAATATACACAAATATACACGTACCTACGCGTCTCTGACGGTCGTGTCTACATGAATACATAAATTTCTACTCGTACACAACAACTCTGCCTAGGAATATACACATATATACACGTACGCGTCTCTGACGGTCGTAGCTGCATAAATACATAGATTTCTACACGTACACAACATTCCTGATAGCCGTGCCTAGTAATAAACAAAATATTCCCGTACGCATCTCTCACGGTCGTGCCTGAATAAACACAAGAATATCTACACGTACACATCTCTGATGGCCGTGTCTGGTAATGTACACGTACGCGTCTCTGATGGCCGTGCCTGAATAAATACAAGGATATCTACACGTACACATCTCTGATGGCCGTGCCTGAATAAATACAAGGATATCTACACGTACACATCTCTGATGGCCGTGCCTGAATAAATACAAGGATATCTACACGTACACATCTCTAATGGTCGTGCCTGAATAAATACAAGGATATCTACACGTACACATCTCTGATGGCCGTGCCTGAATAAATACAAGGATATCTACACGTACACATCTCTAATGGTCGTGCCTGAATAAATACAAGGATATCTACACGTACACATCTCTGATGGCCGTGCCTGAATAAATACAAGGATATCTACACGTACACATCTCTAATGGTCGTGCCTGAATAAATACAAGGATATCTACACGTACACATCTCTGATGGCCGTGCCTGAATAAATATAAGGATATCTACACGTACACATCTCTAATGGTCGTGCCTGAATAAATACAAGGAAATCTACACGTACACATCTCTGATGGCCGTGCCTGAATAAATACAAAGATATCTACACGTACACATCCCTAATGGTCGTGCCTGAATAAATACAAGGATATCTACACGTACACATCTCTGATGGTCGTGCCTGAATAAATACAAGGATATCTACACGTACACATCCCTAATGGTCGTGCCTGAATAAATACAAGAATATCTACACGTACACATCTCTGATGGTCGTGCCTGAATAAATACAAGGATATCTACACGTACACATCTCTGATGGTCGTGCCTGAATAAATACAAGGAAATCTACACGTAAACATCTCTGATGGTACTTACGTAATATTATTAACTTATTCATATGAAACTGAAACATATTTTAACATATTATCTTATATTGAACAAACTGCATATTATTATTTCATTCGTTTCTGAACATGGATAGAAAAATTATATCGTTATAAAATTTATGTTTACTTAGGAACTGTTCGGAACCTGAAGGCATCCAACAGCAAGGCATGCCCATATTTTTCACTTTTTGAATATACAATGTAAATTTCGAATATATAATAATATACTACAGATGTCCAAAAATTTGTTATAGTTTTCATATAAACAACTGACGTCACATTATAGGTATATTAACCTAATATATACATATTCAATAACTTTAACAACTTCCAAAAACTTATATGTATTTACTTTCATCATCATCATCTTCATCATCATCATCATCATCATCAGCCTATGATAGTGCACTGCTGGACGTAGGCCTCTCCTATTAACCATGCGTATAGACGCATTAGGAGGTAAATACCCATAATCGCCACGCTGGGCAAGCGGATTGATGTATTACTTTACGTACTACGTATTCGTATATTGAAGTTTCTTTAAGATGTCTAATGTACAATTCGAATTATCATGCCCATACCGAAAACATTTCTGACATTTTATTTAAGGCCTTTTACAGAATTGTACAGTATGGCCCACTTCATCACAGTTATAACATTTTGTTTTATATCCAGCTAAATCAGATTGACGATTCTCGGTATTTTCTTTAATAAAATTACGTTTATTTAAATTGTTGTTTCGCCCATGTTTTACAGTTTTAAGGTAGCCTAACAGCTTGTCAGAAGTTTCAAACCCAACTGCTTCACATCCATATCTCACTGATCTGTCCTCTATTCCATACACAATGCAATCAACGGCATTTCTATCTAAAATAAGACAACGATTAAGGGCATTTAATTTTTCATGAAAATAATCCTCCAAATTGTTCCCAAGCTTAGCCGTTATATTCATCATTTCATTTATTAAATGCCCGTAATTTTCATTGTACGGAAAAGCAGATTTTAATTTCTCTTCCCAAATTTCCCATGAATGTAAAATAGTTGGTTGACCTTCATACCATCTCTTTGCAGTACCGGTAAGCTTTGGAAGAGCGTTATGTGCAGTTTCTTGACTATTAAAACACAGAAACAAACACAACAGTCACAGAAAACAAATTGACTACAGACAAGTCAATGAAACTTTGAAAGAGGTATCACAGTGGTTCACAGCAAATAATTTACTTCTTAATGCGAAGAAAACCAAATGTGTCAGATTCTCGCTTCCAAATGTAAGAAAGTCTGAAACTATTATCACGTTAAATGGCGATAAGCTAGACCTTGTTGATAATGCACTTTTTCTGGGCGTTATCTTGGACAGCAATCTGCAATGGGCTCCTCACATATTTACCCTGGCAAAAAGCTGAGCTCTGCCGCGTATGCAGTTAGAAGAATCCGTCAGTTCACTGACATGGAGACAGCTCGCCTCAGTTTACTTTAGTTACTTTCACAGTATTATGTCTTATGACATACTGGTTTTGGGCAAAGCAGCAGATTTGGACACCATCTTCATTCTTCAGAAGAGAGCTACTCGATCCATTTACAATATGAGCCCTCGCAACTCACTGAGAGAACGATTTAAGGAAATAGACATGCTCACAGTGGCTTCACAATACATACTGGATGTGATAATGTACACACATAAAAATATTAAATCCTTTAAAAAGCTTTCTGACATTCACAGCCGCAATACACGGAACAAGCATAAGTTATTGGTTACCAAGTTTCGTCTACAGAAAGTAAAAAACTCGTTTGTTGGAAACTGTGTTACCTTTTTCAACAAAGTACCCTTAGAGGCATGGGAACTGCCCTATAATTCATTCAAAATGTACATCAAAAATGGTCTTCTCAAAAAGGGTTATTATAAAGTTGACGATTACTTGAATGACGAGGAACCATGGCCGTGTATTCAGTCTCAAGAGCTGTCTTAGATTTACATGACATTGACTTGAATACATATTAGTTATGTATTTTGTAGACTTAGCTTATAAGCATGGATATAGAATATGGATATGGATTTGACAACGTAATAATAATAGCAAGAACGAAAGGGATGGTCTTATGAAACTTTTTACTAGTGGAAGTGAAAAGGAACGATAATCGTCCGTCCTTATCACTGTGCCACTATTTTTGTGTGTGGCACGTAGATGCTAAATCTAAGTGCCAGACAAATGCGTTGAATACGTCACTATACGTAGTATTTTCTTAGTAGTCTGTGACATGTCTATCCTTCTTAGTGGCACACTATGTGCGGCCCCTCGCTTATAAGACTGTTAGCTTAACAGCCTCTTTATTATTATTTTTTTTTGACGTTTGGAGAGCCTTTACACCTCCAAAATGATTAATTTTATTTATTATTCTTAGCATCTAATTTCTTTGACCGTGGAGACCTTTTACATCTCCACACTTAATATTCATTTCGTCATGGAGCCCATTTATCTCCTTATATAGCAAAATTTTGACTTATTGGATACATAATAATTATGTATTCTGTAGCACTAGTTTACAAGATTTGTTAGTTTAACTGTCTTCTGACATGAAACATTACATGACATGTTTCATACACCTTTTTATTTACTTTTTATTGTCATTCGGAGATTCTTTACACCTCCAAATCATTATTATTATTATTTATTAACTGACATTGGGGACACTTTACATCTCCAAAATTATGTATTATTGACATTAGAGAGTATACATACATCTCTAGTTTAATTTAATATTTGAGTTTATTTTACTGTTAGGTCATGTTTAAATAGGTATTGGCTGCTGTCTTTTATATAAGAATAGTTGTTTTGTGATTGTCACTAAATCGTTAATTTTCTATTTTATTATTATTGTTAAAATCATGACGATTAGAGACCTTTTACATCTCTAAATCTTAATTTCTCTTTATTCTGACAACTAGAGGACCTTTACATCTCTAGTAGTATAGATATAGATACTTAATAATATTGTGAACTTGTACAATAATAATTATTTTTGTTTAATATTATGATCCTTTATTTATTTCTCTCTTTTATAAAAATGTCTATAATAATCTTTTTTTTTATGTAATACATTCTTTAATGCATGTTATTTTAATAAGATGTATTATTATACTGTTATGAAAAAATAAGTCCACCTGAGTTTCTTACTGGTTCTTCTCAGGAACGGCGTAGGTAGGGTTTGAACCCACGGAATACTAAAAACATGTTTTTTTCTGTTCTGTGTTTGAACCAGTAGTAGATTTTTTTTTTCTCTCTTGATAATGACTGTCAGACGATTCGAAAATGCTTATTAATAAGCTTACTTGAATAAAGAATAGTTTGACTTTGACTTATTCCAACCGTAAATCTCAGCACATTCTTTCACTTTATTCAGCCAGTTTACTATGGTTTGATGTTTTACATTTGGGTCAAACTCTGGTACACCGTTTAGGCTACTCATTTTTTGTTTACAATGTGACGAAGACGCAACGGTTGTCATAGTTTGCAATGTCTTATTTAAGGATTCTAATAAGCTGTTTGTAAAAGAAGAACATTTTTGATTGTCATTAGCGCACACAGTTGCCATTGATTTTGTGTTATTTTCATTGTTGTTAATTAAACTTTTAACATCTTTACTGCGTTGTATATGGTTCTCAGGAACTGAATTTGGCATCTGTGATGCACACACAGTTTGGGGCATAGAAGTACATTTATTAGTAGATGAACGACTATTACGCTTAATTTTTCTAGAATACCTTCGATGCCCCCGGGAAGTCTTAATTTTACAACTGCTACGAGTACATCTAAAACTTCTACTACGAGAGTATACAACTGATCTCGAATTAAATCGACTCGTACTCGTACTAGTCGTACTATGTGATTTGGGTGTCAATCGTTCAGTCGGCCGAGAATGACGTGTTACACTACGGTCGCGGCAGTGCATGTTTTTTTTTAACACAACGCACGACTTCTCGGACGACTTGTGTACCTTTGCCAACTTCTAGTTGATTGCGAGCGCTCACGTTGGTTTCGCTCCGTCGGCATTCTTACTTCTCGGTTCGAACACGGACGCTCGCGGCGGCTCGGCTTCGACGGGCCCGCTCGCCAAGGCATCGCTTCAACCGCTGACGTCGTTCCACCCACGAACATCCAGACTGCGACTGCCCGGATCGCGATCGCCTGGTCTGCGACGGCCGGGACTGCGACCGCTTGGCCTGCGACCGCCTGACCTGCGACCGCCTAGGCTGCGAGCGCCTGGACTGCGACGTCTGCGACCGCCTGTCCTGTGACCGGCTGGCCTGCGAGCGCCTGCTACTTGGCCTCTCAGACCTTCTCACCCGCCCTGGTCTGGTACTCGACCGAGAGCGAGAAGACAGTTGATCATTTCGCGTACGCATCACGTCAAACTAATACTCTGGAATCAACGTCCACTTAGTCAACAGAGGTCACATTAAGAAAGTGGATATTATCCAACGCAATTAACATTAACATGACTGAATTGTCTGATTTTATTAATAATAACAAGTATATTATTTTACATATTAGTCAATATCATGTCATAAACGTATAAATACACGTATAAAGCTCAAACGTAGTGATAATCGTCACCCCGTACTAATATAAAGACAAGGCTTTTGTAAACAAAAATCGTATACACAATATACTTTCATGCTTAAATTACACTCCATGGTATAAATAAAGACTTATCGACTATGGTCGAAGATTAAACTGGTACGTACATTGGTTACAATTTTACGTACTAAATTATGTTGAAAAGAAAATCTTTGTTAAAAAAAACTACATTAATTAATGTTACTGCAAGTATCTATTTTACAACATAAATACGAAAATAACTCACCTGTAAAACAATTTCCCTATGTTTTACCTTTACCTTAGGTCACGATTACGGGCCTTCCTTACCAAATTAGGTACTTATAATTATGTACCTATTACTTAATTTCTCCAATTGATGGCTCAGCCTTTAAATCCAGCACGTAGTGATCCCGCTTCTGAATTTGAAATCTACTAATGAAATACCCAGTAACTTTGACAATAATTATTTTATTATCTTAACTTATGTATCGATACATCTCAATATTCTCAATCACAATTCACGACCAACAACAGAACAAACAAAAGACAATCTATATCTACTACTTTTTTTAAACATTGAAATTGGCGCCAATGCGCAAAATCTGTAACCTGCACAAAGGTTAGTTACCTACATTTCTCGCTACAATAAAATATAAATTATAAACTTAAAATATTAATTAAGTTTTATACATATTAAAATGATATGGAATATTATAAATAACAATACATTAATTTAAAATGAATTGGTCAAAGGTTATTTATAATATTCCTCTTTTTTTTAAACAGTCTTCATTACCCTAGACCATGGTATTTTCAATTTTGCTTTCAAATGGAATCCCTAGACTAAGCGTGTTAAAGTTGCTTTAACCTTGTAAATAATCCAGTGTTAATGGTTTAGTCACAACTACAAAACAAAATATGAATTGATATAGCTATTTTACTTACAAAATTTAATGAAACCTATATATTAAGAATTTCAACCAACTAATTTTATCAACTAGTTATTAATGTTTTAGGCTGAAGTCTTACACATCACACGAGGGTTGTAATGCCTGATTACGTATAGTTGCATACACAACTTTATCTACACACATATCATAAGTAGGTACTCTAAGATGCGTTCAGAAACAAAGCCTTCTCATACTTGGCTCTCCACTTTTGCGGCAACAGGTTGTTAGTTGCGGTCATAGCTGCATTGAGTATGTCCAGCGGAGTGCTCATATCGTTATCCGAGTCACTGCCACTCATTATCAAGTAATTATCAGTACGTATTATCTATCACAAAGTATTCACAATTTTTCGCTTGAGGTAGTAAGCCAACAAACAAAAGACAGCTCGGAATGGCAGCGATTTGAATCTGTAATTTTTTTTCCCCTTCCCCCTGGACCGCCAAAGCGAGTAGATGTGTGCTTATAAATACAATTTAATTTAAATTATTTATCTAAAAATTGTAACGAGTACTAGGCGCACAGAACACACAGGAGCTTGTAACCGCCAGTAAGAGAGCTACCAATCCTACTTGATCTGCAATAAACAGGCACCTACTATTGGACCAGAGGCCAAGGTACATTGGACACGGCAAAACAATCAGGCATCCGACTGATCACATAAACTTCGAACTTCGGACACTTAAAACTCGACTATGAGTACCATCACGAGATCACCTCCCGGAAGCAATCTGATGCAACATACCCTGTCTGACCCGGACATATCAAAGACCATACCTGCCACACCCTTGTCACCTTTTGTTAGCCAACGTAACAAAAGACAGCGAGAAACAAGTGAGGAACGTTTCTCGGCCTTCAAGGATGAATTCAAGAATATGATGGAAGATATAAAAAAAAGTCAAGATTCGCATATGAACAAACTCCTTGCAGATATTGCTGAGATAAAACGCCAGAACTCCGACATAAAAAAATCTAACGAAGAAATAGAAAAAGCCCTGGACTTCATGAATACTCAGTATGAAGACATGAAGTCTAAAGTCGAGACACTTGAAGCTCAACGTAAAAATCATCTACTACAAATCGATACACTGGAATCAAAGATTGAAGAGATGCAGAAAACTTCGAAAGCGGCTACTATTGAGTTAAGAAATATTCCGGTGATGACCCAACCTGAATCTAAGCCTGAACTGTGTAAAATCGTGCAAGAGGTGGGACGCACGGTGAATGTAAACATCCCCTCATTTGCCATTCGAGATGTCTACCGTCTTAGCAGTAAATCTGGGAGAGTGGCAGGCACGATTGTGGCAGATTTCACATCCGTCTTAATGAAAAAAGATCTAATAAACGGGGTTAAAGCATACAATAAGCAGAACCCTAACCAGCGCTTGAGTACAACCTCTATTGGATGCAATGATCAAAGAAATCCAATCTTTATATCAGAAGCTTTGACGAGTAAAGGAAGGAGACTATTCTTCTTAGCAAGAGACTTAGCAAAGACCCAGGACTTCAAATTCTACTGGACTAGTAACGGTAAAATATACCTACGTAAATCTCCCGAATCGCCGCATATTGAAGTGAAGAATGAAGATCAGCTTATTAACATTAGGGATTCACAGTGACTGGGTTTGTTTGTACACTCTTTTATTTTTTACCACTTAGGCTATCATATGTTTAATTTTCTTTACATTAACCAAATTTTAACGTCAAATTACGAGACCTTTTTCAACATTTGCCAACAATTGTTTGAGAATTACGTTACCTTTTATAAAAATAACTCGCATATATTTTTTACAATTTTTATCTACGAATGTCATCAAAACCACTCTAAAAATAAATCACGATCACCCACAATTTCATTTGTGGTTGCGGTCCTAAATTCAAACATTGACTTCTTAAAAACTAAAACACGATCACATAAACACTTTTAAGTTAATAAATAACATAGATAATCTCAATGCCGGCCCATGTTTTCTGACCAATCCTGAAGCCTGCAAGTCTCTTCTAATGTCTAATATTCAAACTGATCTTAGTCTAAAAATTCTTACACAAAATATCAGAAGTATCAATAAAAACTTTGAAGAATTCCGTATACTTGTGACAAGAGTAGGTATCCCGTTTGATGTTTATATTTTGACAGAAACGTGGAACTCAAAAATATCAAAATTTCCATTTATGGCTGGCTATGAGACACATTTCACTAGAAAAAACCATAACCAAAATGATGGAATTGTAGTTTATATAAAGAATGGAACAAATTTTACTGTAGAAGAAGTTAACCTAGCGGACGCTACTTGTCTGGGTCGCGTTTTATAAAGTTACAATTTACAATTTCGCTGTTTGCCTCTCTTTCTAGCCAATATGTGCGTGCGTTAGAGAGGCAAACAGCGAAATTGTAAATTGTAACTTTATAAAACGCGACCCTGGTAGTAAAAATTGATTCAAATACAGCACTCATTGGCGTGTATAGACCACCTTCTCAGAGTAATATAGATAATTTCATATTCTCATTAGATGAACTACTTAATACCTACAAACACTATGCTAATGTTTTTTTGATGGGTGATTTAAATATTGACATAAAGCCTAATAACGAAGATCGTAACTCTAATGACTACCTGAACCTACTAGCAAGTCATGGTTTTCTTGCAGCCCACTTTTATCCTACCAGATACAATAATTGTTTAGACCACGCAATACTAAAGACCGTTTACCCTACCACCACAGTAGTACTGGATGCACCTCTGACGGATCATTCAGCTGTTTTTTCTTGCATCCAACTCAAACATAATAAACAAAAAGAAAAAGTGTACATCAATGAGAAAGTAAATTATGACGCCATTATTGACGATCTTAAAAAGAAAAATTTTCATAATTTATTGCAATCCAACGACGCTAACTGGTCAACCGATCAACTAATCTCGATTTTAAATGCTTCAATAATAAATAATACAATGAAAATCTTAACACCAAGGAGATCCAGGTGTATTAAACCATGGATCACACCTGGTCTAGTCCGCTGTATGATAAATCGTGATCGAATGCACCTACAATGTAGAAAACAACCTAACAACGAAATAATTAAAATAACTTACACCAGATATAAAAACTACTGTAATGATTTATTAAAGCGACTAAAAAGAAATTTTGAAAAAAATGAGCTAGATAAGTACGCCAATAATCCTAAAATGAAATGGAAAATCATTGACAAGATCTCAAACAGACACAAAGTTAAAAACTCTGCGTCTGCTTTACTTAAAATAGGAGAGACGCCACGGGATGCCTTAGACAATATAAATAATTATTTTTCCAGTGTAGCGAAAGAACTAGCTGATAATATAGTATCCCAAAATTTAAACACAATCCCAACTCAAAATAAAGTGTCGACCAACCCCCCACTAAATTCCATGGTTTTGCTTAAAACATCGGAAAAAGAAATTGAATCTGTACTTGTGAACCTTAAAACTGATAGTGCAACTGGATGGGATGGGATTTCCACAAAAGTATTAAAATCTGCTAGTTCTGTCATTGTACCACCTTTAACACACATTTTTAACGTATGCTTAGAAACTGGCACTTTTCCTCAAGCATTCAAAAGATCAATTATACATCCGATTTTAAAAGCAGGAAATAGAGACTGTGTTGGTAATTATCGTCCGATATCCGTACTACCAGCTTTATCAAAAATTTTAGAAAAAATCATTAACGTAAGGTTACTCTCTTATCTCGAAAAAGCAAAAATATTGTCTGACAACCAATATGGCTTTAGAGCAGGCAGGTCAACAGCTAATGCCGTCTCTGATCTAACGGATTTTATCGCGACTAAAATAGATGAAAACCTAAAGTGTGTCGGTGTGTTTTTAGACCTCGCGAAGGCTTTTGACACTGTCTCTATTCCTACGCTACTAAATAGGTTGGAAGAAATAGGCATTAGAGGGATAACACTTGACCTATTCAAGAACTATCTACACGGTAGGACTCAAAGAGTCACTATAGATGGCCTCTTTAGTGCGGATGCCCCTATCACCCACGGAGTGCCCCAGGGTAGTGTCCTGGGACCAACCTTGTTTTTAACATATATTAACAATCTTTGTGACCTAAAATTGCAAAATTGTAATATTTTTACCTATGCTGATGACACTGCTCTCGTTTTTATGGTAGAACATGGGAAGAAGTTTCAGCATACGCGGAATCGGGACTAAAAAGTACTATAGAATGGTTGTACAATAACCTGCTGACGCTGAACATAGCAAAAACTAAATTTATTTGTTTTGCAAATACATGCAGAACACTGCCTGCAATTGACGCCGTTAGACTTCGTGTACACTCTTGTAGGGATACTGTAGTGGATTTATGCAATTGCAGTTATTTAGAAAGAGTACATAGTCTCAAATATCTAGGCATTTTTCTTAATGAAAACTTGACATGGTGCCCACAATTGAAATCACTTTCAGAAAGGACGAGGAAAATGATCTATATTTTTAAGAAATTAAGGCATGTCGCGGACAGTTCCTTAATAAAAACTATTTATTATGCCCTTGCGCAGTCAATTATCACATACTGCATAACATCCTGGGGGGGAGCTCGAAAAACCCATATTATACAATTAGAAAAAGCGCAGCGCTCACTTTTAAAAGTAATAAATTTTAAGCCTTTTAGATACCCAACTACCGAATTATACGCTGAATTCGACGTCCTAACAGTTAGAAAATTATTTATCAAAGAAATTATAATATCGCAGCATAACAAACTACAATATAACCCAAAACTCATGGAAACACGTCGAAAAGACAATGTCTGTCCCAGGAAACAGTATAAAACTAAATTCATTACAAAATTTAATTGTTACCTCGGCCCATTGCTATATAATAAAATACATAAAATACTCCAAATCTATCCTCTAAATAAATACAAATGTAAACAGATATTAAGTTCTTGGCTGAAAGAGAAAGATTATGCAGAAATAGAAGATTTATTTAAAATTATAGTTTAGGTCAAATAATGAGGCAAGTAAGAAATATATGCTGAAAAAAATAATAATAATAAAAAAATGTGTATGTATACATATATATACACATATTATGTATCCGCTTACATGCTTTTGTGATAGACTCTATTTCTATGTAAAATAAGAGTGATCACATGTAGCAAAAGCTACATGAAGCATGTCAGTGGATATATAAATATGTGTACACATGGTATATGTGTAAATATATGTATATGTTCATATATATGTTATGCGTAATTGGAAATGGAATGCATGTTTTTGCGACAAACGGGACTTAATCGCGTATACTTACGTTGAATATAATCCTCACGTTTCGGGCCTGACTTTCCACCCGTGATCGTAAATAGACTCCCGTATGTCGTTGAAATATGAATAGAGTGCAAATCACGACACTTTTAAATTGTATTTTCATAAAATTAAAATGTTTTCCAAAGTTCACAGTTTCATATGTCTAACCTGACTGTTGTTGTGGCAAATTGTTTTGGTTGCGAAGGTAAATGTAAAACAAATACTTATACTTTTATTATCTACCCACCATTTTGTTCAAAAATCTCAACTTACAATCGTTATAAGTTAAGTTTAATTATAGTTATAAGCGGTCTAATTCCTGTCTAAAATAAATAATAAATCTCATAGGAAGGTACTAACATCTGAGATACAGGCTCGGCCTAGTTCAGATGATAGTGAATCACTGTAATAGATAAGTATTAGTACTAGTAATTATATAGACCTGTATTCCACTGTATTTCTGGTGAATAAACGTTTATTATTATTATTATTTTTTATATCATAGACAATCGAGTGATATTCCTATTCTTATGTCACTCGATATGAAAATATCGTCCGATTGTAACTAAAAAACATACTGAATTAACTTTTTGTGTCATGGCGGCAAGACGTATCTTGAAAATTGTTGCGAAATTTAATTAGTTATTTATTAATTTAACGGTTCCATTCAAGTAATTTGTGTTATAAATTAATCATTAATTATAGTCTTTCTGTTTGTTAATAATTTCGGGTGGTCCCGGCACCGGCCGGGATCAAATTACTTACAATGTCTGACCATAGTAAGGAAGGCGAGTCTGACGAAGTTACAAAACGGGTACACAGTTCTGAAATATACTTACAAGATGATTCTTTGAACTCAATACAACGAGAAATGGATTTCGAGGCAGAAAAAATTACGACGGACAACGGTGAACCGAGCACATCAGGTGACCTAACATCATTAAACAAGGTTAGTGCAACAAATATTATCACTGATCATTCATACGCTGCTAAGAGATACAGGAAATCTGAAGATGATTGGACTTTAGTCGTCAACAATCCAAAACGACGTTACACATTTAATCCAAATTTATCCGTGGGCACAGAGATAAGCATAACTAGTAAAGAAACGTTGCCGAAACAATTCGCCCTAGCAAAGTTGTTGAGAAGTTATGATATTATTGGTATCATTAGAGTCAAGTATGTAAATATGTATAAAGTATTGGTTCAATTCGATAACGAGACGAGCGCTGGACGACTAATTTCCATGGTTGGTATGCACGAAGAGTTGGGCTGGCGATGCCAAAAAACATATGAAGTAGGTTTATCTTATGGCATTATTAAAGATGCAGATTTAGGATTAAATGAAAAAGAAATGATGGAAAGCATGGTCTGTGGAATCGAAATAATATCGGTAAAAAGACTTAGTAGAAAAAGTACAGATGAGTCAGGGTGGAAGGATAGTGAGACCATACGAGTCGGTTTTAAGGGCCCATCGTTACCAGCTTACGTATACATACATGATATGCGAGTTAAGGTAGAACCCTATTTATTTCCGGTATCACAATGCTCCAATTGATGGAGATTTGGCCATTCAAAAAAAACTTGTTCAAAAAAACTAACATGTCCTAAGTGTGGCGGTAATCATGTGAATTGTGAGACAACCGTATACTTCTGTCGCAACTGCTCGGGAAATCACATGGCACTAGATAAAACGTGCCCAGTATACCAAAAGGAAAGGAAAATAAGGAAAATTATGGCTGAATTTAATTGTACGTATAAAAAGGCATTAAATAAATATATACCAGTTCCTACTGCCCCGCCAGCTCCAACGGAAACAGTGTATCAGACAAACTTTCCCCTTACGCTGAGAACAGTTCATAGTACTCCTGTCGTGGATCTTCCAGTAACGGTTCCCACCGTACGATCGTCATATGCTGAAGTAGTTAAAACTCAGGCAACCGTTCATAGTAATGCACCAATTATAAATGAAGCAACTCCAACGCCATCTAAAAAAGTCATCCGCCGCAAACAACGGAAACCATCTTTGTCTCAAAATAAAGTGAGAGAAAACGATGACATGTCTGATAATGATAACAGTGACTACAATATTTTAAATATGGAAACTGATGAAAACCCTCCAGACACTGTTCCAGAAGTAAATAAACAAGAACGCAGAGACAGAGATAAACAAAAATTTACTTCCTTAATAGACAAGTTGAAAGATATTATATTTATGAAAAACTTAACAATCGTTGAAAAAATAAAGCTGGGTATTCAAACAGGGTTAGAATGGCTATTATCTTTTGTTATGAAAAATATTTTAGATGTATCTTTTTTAAAACCTTTTTTTAACGCAACAGATGGCTAAGAATGGCCAATGCAGACTTAACTTGATGCAATGGAATGCACAGAGTATTAGACCGAAGTTGGTGTCGTTTGAAAATCTACTCATTCAGGAGAAAATTCATATAGCAGCGCTTAGCGAAACTTGGTTAGATGTAGACTCTTTTTTTCATATTAGTAACTACAATATATATAGATCAGACAGAGCGGATGGTTATGGTGGTGTCGCAGTGCTGACACACAAATCGATCAAATCTGAGTTGTGTAGTGTTCATTCCCCTAACCCCGGTATACAAATCATTTACGTAAAAGTGTTTAATTGTGATCATATCCAAAACGTAATTTCAGTGTATTGTCCTTCTTCCGTAGTGACGCAACAAAGTGATTGGGATTTTATTTTTTCAATTGTTCGTCGTAACGTGATCATTATGGGAGATTTTAATGGTCATCACCGTAGCTGGTCTTATAAAACGGACGTTAGAGGCAATCAAATATTTGACTCCCTTATGGACTTTAATCTAATTTCGCTAAATGATCTCAGCCACACTAGGGTGCGGCTTGTGCAAGGATTATTGCAAGAGTCCTCCCCAGATATTACCATTGTATCGTCTGATATTTATTTAGCTTGTAATTGGACCGTTTTAAAGGAATCGCTTGGAAGTGATCATCTTATTATAAAAGTTTCTACATATTTCAATAATTCTAGTACTAAACCAAAACAAAAAAGAAACTATAAAGCGGCCCAATGGGTTGAATACACATCTTATTTAGAAAATAAATTTAGTAATTTTGTGATTTCTGAATCTCCTCAAGAAGCGTATAACCTTTTTTTAGATACTATAAATGAAGCCGCTGATATTTACATTCCGTTTTTGAAGTTTAACAATAATCCAGCTAAAACATTCCTTCCAAAACCTTACTGGAATCAGTCCCTGTCCAAAGCTGTTGCTGAAAGGCGATTAGCTCTCTCTTCGTTTAGACGTAATCCTACACCACACAATCTTGACGACCTTCAGAAAAAGATTCGAAATACTCAGAGACTTATTAGGACGAGTAAAACCGAAAGCTGGAAAAAATTTTGTAATTCCATAAGCGAGTCCTCATCAGCCTCTGAAGTTTGGTCACGAATGAAATGGCTAAAAGGGTACAGGTCTTCTCGACCTCATGTTAGCGCTGAGAAATCTCTCACTCTTCTTTGTTCTCTAACACCAGATTATGTATCTCCTCAAGCACCAGTGATTGGGTCGGAAAGCACCGTCATAGATGAACCATTTACGATACAGGAATTGGAATCGTGTATTAAATCTAAAGATACCGCACCGGGTGGTGACGATGTATCATTTTCAATGATTAAAAACCTTCCAACAAATGCTAAATTATATTTATTATCGTTGTATAAAACATTCTACTTCTTAGGTTTTGTCCCTACTCAGTGGAGGGAAATAATTGTAGTTCCGATACCTAAGCCTGGAAGAGATCCCTCCTCTGATTCTGCTCTCCGACCGATTTCTCTAATCTCATGTATCTGTAAAATATTTCATTCAATGATAAATAGGAGATTGGAATGGTTTATTAAAAAAAAGTGTATGCTCGCTGAAGAAACTGTTGGTTTTAGAAAATGTCGATCATCTTTAGACAATTTAAGTAGCTTAGTGAGTCGAATACAAACAGGATTCTCTAAAAATATGGTAACCTTGGGAAGTTTCATAGATATTGACAATGCATATAACAACGTGAATGTACCCATTTTAATTACTATACTGGATAGGCTAGGAGCAGGTCGTAACATGTGTCAATATCTATGGAATTTCTTAAGGGAAAGATATCTTAGAATACAATGTGATAACATAATGTTGCGAAGGTCAACCGGTCGTGGGTTAGCTCAGGGAGATCCGACTTCGCCAC
Organism: Thaumatotibia leucotreta; assembly: GCA_025490895.1. Classification (NCBI taxonomy): domain Eukaryota; kingdom Metazoa; phylum Arthropoda; class Insecta; order Lepidoptera; family Tortricidae; genus Thaumatotibia; species Thaumatotibia leucotreta. The sequence continues at coordinate 40,559 of JALPQI010004190.1, forward strand.
TGCTTTTTAATATATATACTATACAAATTCGTGAATCACTTACAAATGTTTTCTTTTCACAATATGCCGATGATTTCATTATATATGTCACAAAGAAATCCATTGCAGAGGCCGAAGATATTTTACAAAATTCTTTAAATATTTTTAACAAAAGTCTTAACAATCTGGGCCTTGAAATATCTCCATCTAAAACTAAGATATGTGTTTTCAAAAAAGGTGTTAATAGAAATCCTGTTGCCATTAAAATCGATAATAAAAATGTAGAATTAGTTGAGTGCGTTAAGTATCTTGGAATGTGGTTGGATCGATCTCTTCGATGGGAAAAGCACATTAACGAATTGCTACAAAAAGTACAGAAGTATTGCAATATTTTAAAAGTTTTATCTGGATCGGGATGGGGCGTACATCCGAAACACCTCAGAAGACTATATTTTGCGATAATTCGCAGTAGAATAGATTACGCATCATTCCTTTATGATGATAGCTCCAATTGCCATTTGAACAAATTAGATAAAATTCAAAATCAAGTACTAAGAATTATCGGTGGATTTATTAAGTCTACTCCTATACACGCAATGGAATGTGAGTTATGTGTTCAACCCTTAGATATCCGTCGTGTGTATTTGGCATCCAAATTTTGGTTAAAATCTAGATCTTTTGAAAATAATATAACAATCAAAGTGTTAGACTCATTAAACGATGATATACAAGCACAAGATACTTTGCGTAGTAAAAAACCACTTCTGCTTACCATTCACAGTATGTATAAATTAACTATTATGCATTCCAGTAAAATATTAGAAATGTTTACTTTAGATCGATGGATTAATAACGTGGATATACATAAATCTATAAATTTTACAATCACGACGATCACTAGATCTAAACGAGAGTACAATGTAAATGTTTTAAAAGATACCGTAGATCTTTACATACATAGTAATTATTCTGGATTTTATTATGTATTCACAGACGGTTCCAAAGAAAATACTGGATTAGGAGCCGCTTTTTATCATCCTCAGGCGAACGTATCTTCTAAATTTCACATAAAATACAATATATCTATAATGCATGCTGAGTTAGTTGCTATCTCAGAAGCTTTATCGTACATCCAAACGTTAGATTGCAATAAGATTGTCCTCTTTTCTGATTCTAAAAGTGCGCTCCAACATATTACTCGGTGCACTTCCAATATTCGTGGTCTTCCTATTGCCTACAAAATTTTAAGTTTAATCGATGAGTTACAATCAAAGGATAAAACCATAATATTGCAATGGATTCCATCTCATGTTGGTATAGAGGGCAACGAAACGGTGGACACCTTGGCTAGGCTTGCCTGTCACGATGGGATAGAATGTACTACGCTTCCTTTTTATTTAGATTGTGTAATATTAGCCAAACAGCGGATTTATCATTTATGGAAAGAATATTTCGATAAACGATCAAAAGAAAAGGGAATTTGGTATAAGACGATCCAACCTCATCCTTTAATAACGCCATGGATAAATTGTCCTCTGAGTAGACGTGACATTGTTTTAATGATGAGACTTCGTACTGGACATATTCCATTAAATAAATTTGGGTATTTAATGAAAAAAGTTCCATCTCCCAATTGTGATGAATGTGATATAATAGAAGATGTCTACCACGTTATTATGGAATGTGTCCGGAACGAAGCTGCTAGAGTACAACTGGCTTATTCCGGTAATTTTGATCCCATGTTTAATGTCGGTAGCTGCAGTAGCGCTCTAGCCGCCCCTTTATCGGGTACGGCCACAGCGATACTACAGCTAGTGAAAAAGGCTATTGTTAATAGAATAAGTTAGATTTAATACAACTGTAATGTTTTGTTTACGGAGCGACATGTTCACTTCTGTGACAAGCTCTTAAATAAAGATAAAAAAAAAAAAAAAAAAACTTTTTGTGTCGATGACTGGCTGAATATCTATAGATACCAGAATAGACACCCCACTTGAATCTGACAGCTGTTCCAAATTTAAAACTCATAATCATAACCTCCGGAAAAATCGTATAATGTTAACTTTATTTATGTGCCAAGTTCTGACGGTGGGTAATGCTGGTCATTGTCTATTGTTTCTGAACGCATATTAGAGCACTTAACGATATTTGTAGATAAAGAGAGTTGAAGTGCTTGTTGCTAGGCCTATTTGAATAACGAATCGTTTGATTATAACTTTGAGAGAGATTTTTTAAAAGGAAGTCATAGCTTCCCAGGATTTTAAATACTGTATGAACTTATTTCCAGGGTGACAGCGGTGGTCCCCTGACGGAATTGGACCTGGACGGGAAACCGACCATGGTGGGCATCGTCAGCTTCGGGTCCACGGCTGGCTGCAACAGCCCCTTCCCATCAGGTAACATCAGGGTCAATGGCCATAGAATTAGTGGAAATTAGTTAACGCGGCGGGCTGTGTGCTTCAATTTAAGTGCTAATAGAGTACAAAAAGTTAGCTGTTAGTTTTATATTGCTGATGGTGCATGCTAATAAGTAATTATAAGTATTAATAAGAGTGCTTAACCTCGCCGTTAAACTTTGGTTTGGCGAAATTGTAGTAGTAAGCATCTTTGTATTGTTATTGTAAATAAATAAAAAAAATAAAATAAATAAAAATAAAGACCTAGGCTCTTTCAAATGTCGCGCGTAGTGATCTAGTGACTAAATTGACTTGCCTATACAAAGTCAGCCTGTGTTGGATACCCTATGGACCGAATTTAAATCTGCTCTTGCACATAATATTCAAAAACACGCTCCTCTGGTTACAGTTAAACAAAAAAAATATAACAAACCTTGGATTAATAAAGACTTAGTGGCTCTTACGAAAGAAAAACGCTTAAGATGGGACTGCTACAAGGCTAGCAAGTCGGATGAGGACTACAGTCGGTTCAGGGCCATCAACAACCAGTGTGTCATAGAGACTAGGAAAAGTAGGAGCCGTTATGAAAGTAACATACTGTTGAATGGTGACAAGCAATTTTATGCTCATATACGTAGGCTTAGTGCATCAAAGGTAGAAATTCCGCCGGCGATCAGGAGTCCTAAAGGAGATTTACTTACCAACCCTGTAGATATAGCCAACGCTTTTGCGGCTGAGTTCCATAAAGCTTACTCTCGCGAACCAGACATTGTTGGGTATCTAACAGTCGAGAAGGTAGCTCGTGCCCAAAATGCGTTGAGCGACGTGATATTTACACCAAAGCAAGTTTTTGATATCCTGAACACCTTGGACGTTAACTCAGCTGCTGGTCCTGATAGTTTTCCTAGCATTGTGTTGAAGCAGAGTGCAGCGGTTATAGCACCAAAACTAGCAGAACTTATGAACTGTTCCTTCAGCTCAGGTTGTATACCCCAGGATTGGAAGCATGCTCTAGTGACGCCTATCTTTAAATGCGGCGACAAGACTGATCCGTCGAAATTTAGACCAATTAGCCTGACCAGTATCATCTGCAAGTGTATGGAAAGGATTATATGTAGGGAGTTGACAAGTTTCCTCAACCGGGAGAACTTAATTTCAGTGAAGCAGCATGGATTTGTTGAAAAAAGATTGACGGTTACTAATCTATTAACCTGTGTACATGCCTGGACCAAAGAGATGGACCTCGGCCTCCCGGTTGATGTTATTTATCTTGACTTTGAGCGTGCTTTTGACAAGGTTCCCCACCAGAGACTTCTTATGAAACTTGATCATTTTGGTATCCGAGGGAAACTTCTAAACTGGATAAGAGGCTACCTATCAGATAGATCCTTCAGTGTGCGTGTCGGCGACTGTGTGTCTCAGCCACTTAGTGTTCTAAGTGGAGTACCGCAGGGATCTGTTTTATCACCAGCCCTTTTCGGAATATTCGTAACTGACTTAATAGCCCTAATAGAGTCAGAATCGTGCTTCTTCGCAGATGATGGGAAATTCTTCGCCAACCCTCTCATTTCCTCAGGCCAGCTCCAAGCGGATCTGGATCGACTAGTGGAGTGGACTTCGCAGTGGATACTCAAATTGAATGTCGCTAAATGCACGGTTCTGCACCTTGGTAAGAAAAATCCCATGGTCCAATACACGATAGGGAGCTCCCCGATTGCGGCGGTGACAAGTCAGAAGGATCTCGGTGTGACAATCACAAATAACTTGAAGTGGGCTGAGCACATAAATAATATTGTCAAAAAGGCAAACTCGTTTTTATATGTCATTAAGCGCTCATTTCAATGCGTGTCAGTTGAAGTTTTTGTAAAGATTTATAAGACATATGTTCGGCCTCTTCTTGAATACGCGTTCCAGGTGTGGAGTCCGTATTTCGTCAAAGATATAGACATTTTGGAGAGTGTCCAGCGAAGAGCCACTAAAATCCCTTTTAAGCTAAAACGTCTACCGTATGAAGAGAGGCTAAAGGTTTTGAAGTTGCCCACACTTAAAGCAAGAAGAGCAAGAGGAGACCTTATTGAGTGTTTCAAGATCGTTACCCACTGTTACAACCTCCCCGACATTCACAACATAGTCTGTATGAGAACAGTCAGCCGCGATACCCGAGGTCACAGCCTAAAAATTGTCCGTACTTCCACTAACACTAAAGCTGCATACCACTCGCTGTCTAACCGTGTTGTGGTGGCTTGGAATAGCTTACCGGACAGTGTGGTCACTGCTCCCTCAGTTAATGCTTTTAAAAACCGACTTGACAAATGGCTTTTGGACAATAATTTGGACTAATAATTTATTGGAGCTCTGTGATGTGAAGTGACTTTTGTGAAATTTACCAACTTGAACTATATTAACTTTTTTTTTTTTTTTTGGACACTGTGTGACATAGGCACATCAGCTAAAAGCTGCTCGCCTATAATAAATAATAATAATAATAATAAATTATACGCAGGTAGGTATACGAGTTTAACCATTTAATTATATTTTAGTGTATAATATGCCTCTCGATATTTTAAATCCAAGTTCACTAACTGAACCATTTCGACGACAAACTGCGGCCCTACCGCGAACTTCGAAATCCACAAATTTCGAGGATTTGTCTCTCTCACTCTAATGACGTCTTGGTTGGAGTGACATAGAAAAATCCCCGAAATTTACGAATTTCGATTTTCGCGGTAGTAGGCCTGGGCTTAATCACGTAAACTTATCTATTATCCTGACGTTTCCATAACCCGAAAGTCCTCTCAACCGAACGTACTCGTATACATCGCTCGTATACGCTCGTATACGTAGTTCGCTCGCAAGATGGCGCAGTGTAAACACCTTGTGCTAGGTTTGCTCCGCAAGTTATTAAATTTGCGCTGAGATTGCAAGTGTTTACGTGAAAGTTATCTTAAAATAGTTCAGACATTCAAGTGGAACTGTAAGGATTACAAATAATCTGAAAAAAGGTGCCAGTTTACGTGAAAGTAGTGAAAAATAAAATTGACACAGTCAGCGGCTACCGGCGGATAAGGATAAAAGTTAACTCGGTTGAAGCTCAGATCGAAAACCACATAAGTGTTTCGCGTCTAGTGGGCGCTTACGACAGTTAGTGAGTGAGAATCGGCGTAACCGATAGCTGCAGATAGCGTTGAACTGTGAACTTTACGGTGATGCAATAAGCTTCTCAGTACGTAGTTGAGCTTCACGGTAGAATTAGAATTGTATTTAAAAATGAAGTGCACCAAGTGCGACTTAGATTTTATAACAGACGATTATATTAAATGTTCGTCATGCCAAGATAAACTGCACTATGGGTGCGTCGGAATTACGGACGCAGAATCTAAAAGAATGTTGCCGATGAACATTAAAAAATGGAAGTGTCCGAAGTGTAAAGTAGGCAAAAAACAGCTAACACCGACCGCAGGCAGGCCTAAGTCTCCGGTGGTATTAAATGAGGATCGAGATGAAAATATTGGAAATTTACCATCAATAGTTAGCATTGACACATCGGCGCTTCTGACCAATATGGAGGGCAGATTCGACACAATGTCTAAGGAAATAAAACTATTGAGAGAAAGTTTTAAAGAACAAATGGAGAAGTTAACGAGCTCTGTCCAAACCTGGTCTGAAAGATTCCTCTCATTAGAAGAAAAACATGGAGAACTGGCAGAGTTTAAAGAGCGTGCGGAAAAGAAAATGATAGATTTGGAGAGGAAGAACGTATTCTTACAAAAATACAACACTGCACTGGAAGAGAGAGTAGAGGCTCTTGAGCAAAAAGAAAAAGAAAAGGTCGTAGAGCTTGCCTGCGTGGAGGAAACCGAAAACGAAAATCTAGGCGAAATAGTACTATCGATTGCCCAAAACTTAGATCTCAAAATGGACGATGTTGAGAATATAAAACGAGTTGGTACCCCGATGAAGAAAGTCGGAAGCGCTCAGTCTGGTGACCAGCGTCGCCGCCGTGCGCGGCCGATCGTCGTCACTATGCGCACCAAGGCGGCTAGAGACCAGTGGATGAGCAAACGTAAGACGAGTCTCACTAATGGTACTATTTACGGAAACAACAGTAACCAAAGAATATACCTGAATGAGGACATGACTAAACACAAACGTCAGTTGTTTTGGTTAGCCAGAGATCAGCTGAAGCCGACATTTAGGTATGTCTGGTTCCAAAGATCCAGCATCTTAGTTAGAAGAAACGAGGAGGAAGGTAGAATCTACAATATTAAAAGTGAAGAGGACATTAAATCCCTAATTGAAAAATCGATAAAAAATAGCGAGTAAATAATATACCTACAGAGATAAGCGCCGACGATAACTATTGTGCGCATCCACACTGCTCGGTTTTGTTGTTTTTTTGTTTTTTTTTTCTTTTCAAATATTCAAAGGTTTGAATGAATACTACGTTTGACTGTATAGATGAGAATATTGAGTACACCAGATACGAAAATACAACTTTATGGAGTAATAATCTTAAAAACAAGAACAATCATGACATAGATATAATACATTTGAATATCAGATCGCTGAGGAAACAGTTTGGAGAACTTGTGGTATTGTTAAAACAATGCGAAGAAAAAATTGATATCATAGTGTTGTCGGAAGTTAATGTGAAGCAAGAGGAGTTATCGTTTTTTAGCATCGCTGGATACAAATTATTTTCGAATACAAGAGAAGAACGGAGAGGGGGAGGAATCTTGATATATGCGAGGAATAGCTTGGATTTCACAGCCAAGAAAATGGATACTCTAGCATCAGAAATCTTATACGGTAAACTAAAAATAGCAAGCAAAACTACACATATCTTAACAATCTACAGGTCGCCCAATACTAACAAATTAAGATTTTTGGAGGAAATTGACTGCCTTTTAAAAAAAATTTCACCGACAGATGATGTTGTTATGATAGGCGATATGAATTTGGACCTTTTAAGTGATAATTTTAATGTGATTGCCTCTAAATATAAAACCGTCTTGTGTGGACACGGCCTCCAAAGTGCAATACCGGGAAGTGAGATAACGCGCGAGGCGGTCGTCGATGGAACGGTACAGTCGTCGTGCATCGATCATGCGTGGGTGCGGAGGCGCAATGCAAAGCGCGCCACGGCGCACATGCTCACCTGCAAGTTATCGGACCATCATTTGATAGGTATACGGCTAGACACTATTGACGTTAAAGTACGCGACGGTGACACGAGAGCACCCGACGTGCGGTATGTGTTAAGTAATCAGCAAATAATAAATAAATTAAATCTCATCGACTGGTCGGAGTTTTTGCCCATTCACTGCCCTTTAGTTATATACGAAAAAATATGTACTGTTTTTAGTAAAATCTATAACGAGTCATTCATAAAAACTAAATTAACTGGTAAAAGGGAAAATCAACCGTGGGTAAATAAAAAATTGGAAAATATGATTAACCACAGGGATGACTTATTTAGAACATGGAAACGTAATCCTAAAAATATGAGCCTAAGATTGGACTACACGAGGTATAGGAATAAAATAAATAAAGTTATAGATATTGCTAAAAACAATTTTAGACAAAATGAGATTAAAAAATGTGAAGGGGATTTCAGAAAAATATGGGGAAATATTAATAATTGGATGGGTCGAACTGTGGGTAATGTCGATAGTACAATAACGACTTATTTAGGGAAAACAGATAATTTGGAAAATATATGTGATAAGTTTTCGAAGACTTTTACACAGGAAATTTTGGATATAAAGCATGTATGTACCCAAAAGTTTATGAGTAGAACTTCTTATGTAAAAAAATGTGATATTTCTTTTAGGTTTAGAAAGGTGTGTCCAAGCGACGTTGAAAAAATAATCGATAAATTGAGTAACGGGAAAGCACCAGGTATTGATGGCATCAGGGTTCAAGATATAAAATACATCAAAAAGCCCTTTAGTATAATAATGGCAAAATTCGTAAATTTATGCTTGACAAAATGTTTATATCCAAATTTATTGAAGAAATCGCTTATTAGGCCAATATATAAACAAGGCAGCCACACAAATTATTCAAACTACAGGCCTATTGCTATCTTATCAGTAATCAATAAGATTGTTGAAAAGATTGTAGTAGGACAGGTAAGCAGTTTTTTAGAAGGTAATGAAATATTATCGCAGGCGCAGCACGGGTTTAGGCGAGGGCGGAGCGCCGCCACGGCCTTGACCCAATTCTCTAACTATGTAAACAGCAGCCTCGGCGGTGGACGGCAGGTCCTGGCAGTATTCATTGACTTCCGGAAGGCATTCGACACCCTGGATCACGAACAGCTGCTGCAGGCCATGGACGAGTGCGGCATACGTGGACCCACTAACCAGTGGTTTAGGGAATACCTCCACAATAGGACCCTGCGCACTGTGGTCAAGGGGACCACTGGAGCCGAAGCCTGCGTTAGTCTTGGCGTGCCGACCGGATCGGTGTACGGGCCCGTGGGCTACGTCATGCATGTGAACAGTGTGTCGAATGTTGTCCAGCACTGCAAGGTCTATATGTACGCGGACGACATGTGCCTGCTGCTCGCCGGTGGGGATGTGGCGGACATGGTAACCAAGATGCAGGACGATTTCGAGAACATTACTAAGTGGGCGCATGACAATGGAATAATATTGAATATCACCAAAACTAAATGTATGAGAATATATTCACCATATAATAAGATTGCAAATAAGATAGCCTCAAACGATGTTAGTATTATAGGACATACTTATGAATGCCTTCATTTAAATAAAAATAATTGTACATGTAGTAAAATAGAACTAGTTAACAGTTTTAAATACCTAGGATTAGTAATTGATAAACATTTTAACTGGAAACTGCATATCAATCAGGTATGTAATAGATTGCGAGCTGTATTGGGGCAGTTTTATCATTTAAGCAGAATAGTTAACAAACGTACCATGTACATTGTTTATCATGCTCTTGCGGACTCAATTTTGAGTTATGGACTCAGTTGCTATGGACGCACCTTCAAAACATATTTGGATCAAATTAAACAACTCCAAATTAGATTAATTAAATACTTAGTTGGACGAAACACTAGGAACAAGTATAAAAATCAGTATGACTATCTGTTCTCACATTGTAGAATTCTCCCTGTGCATTGCAAAGTCACATACTTGAATTTTATTAATACGTATTACACAGATGATTTCAAAGTACTAAGAAATAATAAACGAGTGACTCGCTCCTCTAAAATACCAAGATTGTATCAACCTGCAGCCAAAAACTATTATGGACGGAGATCCCAAGAATATCTAATCCCTAAAATGTACAATACATTTCCGATATTACTAGAGATCCCTAAATTAAAAATAGGTAGCCTTAAAGAAAAGATAAGGGGATTATTAATGGCCAAATTCCATGACACCATAAAATAAAAGGGTGCTTACCATGGGCTGGCGGCGTGGGTTGGCCTGGATCGACTGGGTGGTGGCTTACCGTCCCTCTCGCTCGCACCAATACCCGAGTGCGGCCGGGACGGATGGTGCGTGATTTGCGCGCTCGATGCGGTAGGGCTTGTCCGCGGCTCATGGTAGGTACACATTACACAATAGCAAATACTCAGCATCAAGGTTTATAGCATAATAATAATAATAGTATTGTAAACCGACAGTATCAGTGTAGTAAAATGTCCCATGTGTTCTTACTTCTTACAAAAAATGTAACGAATTGTTAGCTTAAGAATATTATTTTTTTATGTAGTTGATAAATAATTTGATTTGATACGCAAAACACTTGTGTATTCTTAGTGTAATTAGAATTAAGGTAGTAAGATCGCTGTTCTGCTGTACCGCGCCTGCGCCACCAGTTAAACAAAATATACATGTAAGCTGTTTACCTTGTTTTCTTGTGCATAAAATATGGCCGGCCATGCCGGTACAGTAGGATAGTGGAAATGATGTTTTTTTAGTACCAGTTAACAACTCGAGCGAGCTCATCGCCAACAAACTGCTCTGCAGTTTGGCGAATTATTTGTATTGTACACTTTGTTGTTAATGTTATAAAATAAATTAAAAAAAAAAAAAAAAAAAAAAACATCATAGCCGAAAAGTAGGTACATGAAGCTATTGAAATTAAGAAACATCGAAATTTTAATCAAAATGAGGAATCTCGTCCGCGTGGAATCCTGTGATTTACAAATGTAAGCGTGGTGAAACATCAATTTTAAAGCCATTGGATGTTGTGAGTTTTGTGTGTATCTACGCCTAGTGACAACCCTAGCCTAGAAGTAAATACCTAATCAAGAACAAGTTTATTTTTTATATTGACACAACAAAGTGGCTCCACTCCACCTGATCGTAAGTGAAAAGTTAAGCCCAAATCGCGGCAGCCACGAAAAGGAGACCAGCAGTAACCTGTCAGTTGCCACCGCCTTACTAGCCCTTGAAAATAGATGCTTTTTCACACTTCGTTTAAAGGATCCCAACTTATACGTATGAAAAAACATATGTGCCGGTAAAGAATTACACTTTTTAATAGTGGCATATGAATGAATTGCAGAATTTCTTAGTACGTGTGGCAATATGTTTCACGGTGAAGGGGTGATACCGCAATCCGGCACGTGTGGTTTTATAACGGAAAGGGGAGGGCGGGATCAGGGAGACTAACTAAGTGCCAGTAGTTCACAAAACCCGCGCAGCTAAGTGTTGAAACGTCAGGATAATATTAAACGCAAGTTTACGCGATTAAGACCCTTTTGTTGTTAAAACATGAGTGATAATCGTGAAAGTGACTCCCCGGCCCTCCGGCTTGACTGTTCCATCCGGGACTCCCCGGCCCTCCTGGTTGATTGTTCCACCCGGGACTCCCCGGCCCTCCTAGTTGATTGTTCCACCCAGGACTCCCCGGCCCTCCTGGTCGTTTGTTCCATTCCGGATTCCCCGGCCCTCCTGGTTGGTTGTTCCACCCGGGACTACCCGGCCCTCCTGGTTGATTGTTCCACCCAGGACTCCCCGGCCCTCCTGGTTGTTTGTTCCATCCGGGACTCCCCAAGGGGAAGTCAATATAAATCACTGGGACGCCGCTTGCAAGAGAGGGGTTTGGACCCCCGCTCTGGGTCGTTCCTGGTGCAGAGGTTGGCTATCACAATTTAACGTGGCAATGCTGCCAGTGTGATGGGCACCCGGACATACACGAGGTGGGCTCTTTGGGCTTGTCCATTAATCACGTCATACTGTATACGTTGGGTCAAGAAAAAATCACCAATTATCACCATAGGGGAGGGGGGGTCATCGGATAAATCACGTGTAATTTTTTGTTAGGCACTCTCGAATCTGCTGAACAGCATTATATCCAGTAAAAAAAATCTTGAGTTTTTTATAAAACACTTTTTAAATACTAAGTTTTACAACTTCGCGAATATTTGCCTCGTAGTTGGCAAAAAAGTACGTCATATTGGCTAGGAATGGGGGGGGAAAAAGCCAGAAAATATCACCAAAAACCACCATGGGGGATGGGGTGGTCTAAAACAGGCCAAAATTATATGACGTGTTTAATGGACAAGCCCTTTGATGAAAAAGTGTGCGTCGAGTATTTGTTAGTTAAATTATTGTAAGTATAAGTGCTTTTGTAATTTTGAAATGGGAATAAAACTATATTTTATAAATAATTTCTTCCCCAGCGTACGTTCGGCCCGGGCACTATCACGACTGGTTCTACGAAATTACCGGCATCAACTTCGACTGGTCCAGCGCAGACCTCTCGTACGAATACAAGCCCATCCTGTTGCCTGGGCCGCCAGAGGAGTGACGGGAGATGACTTAAATAAATGCTGTTTCATGAGCTATTTGATAAGGGTCTTTATTTTCATAACTGTACAATTTATACAGTATGTATCACCTAGTAGAGCAAAGAAAGAAACCCATTAATGTTTAGATCATACTAAACAACTTTTACTATGAGGCCAAACTCGAATTCACGAAAAAAATTTTTACAGATTCGTACATTTTGATTGCGTGATCATGAACACGTTGTATAGGAGAGTAAATTTTTTTCGCGAATTCGAGTTTGGCCCCATAGTAAAAGTTGTTTAGTATGATCTAAATATTAATGGGTTTATTTCTTTGCTCTACGAGGTGATACATAACTGTATACATCAATTACATCTAAGTAATCTAACTATTCTAATCTATATCTGGATGCTTTGCAATAAAGTCAATTCAATAAATTACTAATTGAAGTTGACATTTTATTGCGAAATAGACGAGGGTTGAGGCATTATTGCAAAACAGCATCCATCTAAGATAGGCTCTTGTGGCATTGTACCGAGGATGCTGGCGGCATTTCCTCGCTGTATCGCTATACTGATTTATTGTGCGAGGAAGTCGCCAGCTCTTCGGACTTTACCTTAGTTCCGTCAACCGTTTCGCGTCGACGTTTCGCGATTTCAGCAGATAATTTGCGTGCGCTGGGGCTTATTATATTTTACCGTAGAATAGACCTCAGGGTCTCACGATAGTTGAAATCCAAGTTCACTGAGTAAACCATGTCCCCGTGCTACTACCACGACTGTTTCTACGAAATTACCGGCATCAACTTCGATTGGTCCAACGCAGACCTCTCGTACGAGTACAAGCCCATCCTGCTGCCTGGGCCGCCAGAGGAGTGACGGGAGATTACTTAAATAAATGCTGTTTAATGAGCTATTTGATAATGGTCTTTATTTTTAAAACTGTACAATGTGTACAGTATGTATCACCTCGTAGAGCAAAGAAAGAAACCCATTAATGTTTAGATCATACTAAACAACTTTTCCTATGAAGCCAAACTCGAATTCACGAAAAAAATTTGACAGTTTCATACATTTTGATCGCATGATCATGAATGAATACGTTGTAAGAGTAAATTTTTTTTCGTGAATTCGAGTTTGGCCCCATAGTAAAAGTTGTTTAGTATGATCTAAATATTAATGGGTTTCTTTCTTTGCTCTACGAGGTGATACATAACTGTATACATCAATTACATCTAAGTAATCTAACTATTCTAACCTATAACTGGATGCTTTGCAATAAAGTCAATTCAATTAATTACTAATTAAAGTTGACATTTTATTGCGAAATAGTCGAGGGTTGACGAGTTATTGCAAAACAGCATCCATCTAACAGATTGGCCCTTGTGGCATTGTGCCGAGGATGCTGGCGGCATTTCCTCGCTGTATCGCTATACTGATGTATTGTGCAAGGAAGTCGCCAGCTCTGCGATCTTTAGTTACGTCAACCAGACGGTTCGCGATTTTGCGTTCGCGAAAATAGAAATATATCTTTTCCCCTCACTAGCTCGTAAAGTGCTCGTTTATCCTTTATTACGAACGTGTAAAAACGCATATTATTCACTTGTGTGGCAAAGTAATGACCTTGGTTTTGGAATAACAAAACGTAAAATGCTCACGGAAATTGTTCCATATTAATGATAATTAAATAATTTGTTTGAGAATTTAGTGTAAAATACAAACCTTTATATAACTTTATTTAATAATGCATTGGCGTTGGTGTGCACAACTACAGGAATGTGTTAAAATCGTGCTGCGTTTACTTTTTCGTGCTAAGTTTACTGCGACAAAATCTTGCATTAAATACATGATGCATTTGGAAAATTATTATCACTAACCCGATGATGATTGTAATGTGAACAAATAATTACCTTTTTTGAGTTTCCTCGCTATAGTGAGGGGAAAAGTTTTGTGTTACACACGGGTGCAAATGTATTTTACGTCTCGTATGTTAAAACACTCGCTGCGCTCAGGATTCTATTTTAGAACCACTCGCTTCGCTCGTGGTTCAACTATAGAATCCTTTCGCTTGCTCGTGTTTCAATTTCATACTCGCGGGTAAAATACAACTTTGCACCCTTGCAGTGCCGGATTTACCAGTAGGCCAAGTAGGCCATGGCCTAGAGCGGCAGATTTTAGGGGCGGCAGATTTGGCGGCAAAAAAAATTTTTTTTTTTCAATAAAATAATTTAGCAGATTTTACAAGCGGCAGATTAGAAGCGAACTCTCTTAAACTTTGGCCGTGGCGGTAGAATTATACAGGGTGGAAGGGAAAGATCGAGTCTACCAACCATTACGATGAACTTTCAAACATATACATGGAAAAGTCAATTTTAACCAACATACTCGTACTGTGACTGATAGACAGTGGTAGGTTAGAGTTTATACGAAGAGACTGGGACTTTGTATGAAAATTAATAACTATTTGCGACTCTATCCTTACCACATAAACTCTAATGAAGAAGTTCTAACAAAAATTTAAATTCAGTCTGATCATAATTAAACCATTTCAAATAAATGTAATTAAAATTATTATTGTAACTATAATTGTTAATTATCAGCACAAAGTACCCAAATATAGAGGGTCTGTTTCATAGAAGGCTCAAATAGTTCGGAATATGTTACAATAGATGTCACTAGGAGCACGATTGACTAGTAATAGATTTAGTTTTATTTGAAATCCAGATATTTACTACCTGTTAGTGCACAGTTTTAATTAATTTAGCATCATACATCGAAAATAGTCAAAACAACCCTTTCTAGAAGAGTAAATTAGTAAATAAAAAAATTAACTATTTTTGGAATAAATTGATTTCAGCGCCATCTATTATTGCACGTACATATTTTTATGCGTTTTTCTCGATACGCGTCAAACAGTACACTACTCGAGTCTTGACAGAAATAATCTATAGATGTCGCTAAACAAAATCTTGCATATATTGATTTTAAATGTTTAAGGAGGTCTAAAAAACCGAAAAACTAATAAATACATACAAAAAAAAGTAAAAAGTCCCTAAATCGCTAATAATAACAAAAAATACATACATTACAAGTCATATGCTAGGATTTGAACCCGTAACATAACAACTGATAACAATAAATAGCTGAGAGCCTACCGCGTAACACGTACGAAGTATTGCCTCTCTTTCGCACTCGTGAATTCCACTATAAGTGTGACAGGGAGGCAACACTTCTTTCGTTGTTCGCGGTAGGGCCTCTGATTAGGATATATCCGAATTACAGTCGACTCTCGTTATTTCAAACCTGCGATAATTCGAACCTCTCTATAATTCGAAGTTATCATGAGTTCCCTAGAAGATCTCTTGCTATTTCGAAAAAGTTCAATACATATTTAAACACTTGGTAATTCAAACAAAAAAGTAATAGCTACACAACAAAACCACGCGTTAATTCGAACTCGTGGACGTCAAACATTCGACAATTCAAAGTTATGAGATTAAAGAGGCAAGTACCCTACATTTAAGAAAAGTTGCACGAGAATTTGTTGTTAATTACATATTTGTTTGCCACTCAGTTAAGCTACTTTTCCGTTGGTTATGTGTACAGATTAAAAATTTACGTTAGTTATGAGTCCTAGAAAGTATAGATGCTTGACGTTTGCTGAAAAGAAGGACTTAATCGCAAAAGTGGAAGTAGGTGGGAAGAAAAGTGAAAAAAAATGCTTTTAATAAATAACAGTTGATTATTACTTAACACCTCGTACTTTCATTTTTTCTCCCGAATATTTCCGACTATTTGATATTTCAAACTCTCGATAAATCGTAATATTTGGATAGGTCCTTCGAGTTTCGAATTAACGAGAGGCGACTGTATATAACAGATACATTGCGGCGCGGCGTTGCCGTTTAGTTGTCAGCATTCTCTTTGCTTTACCGTAATCTGACGAGCTGGCAACAAACGAAACGAGAGCCATAGAAAATTGAAGGTAATCTGAGCATTGCATTCTGTTTCTATTCTACGCTTCAATACCAAACTCACATAGCGAAATAATAATTAAACTCTTACTAATGGCACTCTATCAATATCATTGGCAATAAATAGCTCTACTCTGTCCAACATCCAACAAACTCTGTAAGAAAAAAAGGGCTAATACTAATTTTATCTTATTGTGTCTACATTTTTTGAATTTGCCATTTGTGTCCATTCTAAGATCCAAGATGGCGGGAACTTTTTTTGCAATTTTCATCATTGTACTCGTTTCTGACTAATTCGCATACGACGTGGAATATCATTTTTGGGTCCATTCTAAGATCCAAGATGGCGGGAAGTTTTTTTTGTAATTTTCATCATTATACTCGTTTCCGACTAATTCGCATACGTGGAATAAGATTTTCGGGTCCATTCTAAGATTCAAGATGGCGGAAACTTTTATTTTGCAATTTTCATCATTATACTCGTTTCCGACTAATTCGCATACGTGGAATACGATTTCCGGGTCCATTCTAAAATCCAAGATGGCGGGAACTTTTTTTTGCAATTTTCATCATTATACTCGTTTCCGACTAATTCGCATACGTGGAATACGATTTCCGGGTCCATTCTAAAATCCAAGATGGCGGGAACTTTTTTTTGTAATTTTCATCATTATACTCGTTTCCGACTAATTCGCATACGTGGAATACGATTTTCGGGTCCATTCTAAGATTCAAGATGGCGGGAACTTTTATTTTGCAATTTTCATCATTATACTCGTTTCCGACTAATTCGCATACGTGGAATACGATTTCCGGGAATTCCGGGTCCATTCTAAGATCCAAGATGGCGGGAACTTTTATTTTGCGTATTACACGTATGCGAAGTAGAAACGTTTTCAGAACGTTAAGGCACATTGTACCAGGGAAAAACAATAAGTCAAAATCACGTAATGTACTAAACGAAATATACATATCCCTGGTCCAATCGGTCCTCATATACTGTATCGCAGTCTGGGGCGGAGCGGCAAAGAGTCGTTTTATTGACCTTGAACGCGCCCAGCGTGCACTAATTAAAACTATGTATTATAAAAAAAATAGATTTCCTACTGACCAACTCTATCGAACTAGTGACTTGCTAACAGTCCGAAAATTGTTTTTACATGCCACATTAAAAAAACATAAAATATTACCCTATTGCCCTAATTATAATAACAAAAGAAACAAAACAGTTGCAGTGGATAATATAAAAACAAAGACTTCATTTGCTCGAAGACAATTTCGCATAAAGTCTTCCCTTGTGTTTAACAAAGTAAATAAAAAACTTGACATATACCCGAAACATTATTTTGACTGCAAGAGAGAAGTTACAAATTGGCTGAAGACTATAACCACACACACACACACACACACACACACACACACACACACACACACACACATGAGAGAATTTAGTTTAATTTAATTTAGTTAATCACATAAGTAAATATTTTAAATTTAAATCTGAATTCATCGACTACTATTCAAATTACCTTAGTAGAATAAATAGTTTATTTGTAATCTTGTACACTAAGTTTAAGCACAGCATAAGTACCTACTGTTAACCTGAAGGAAGAGCGGCGCCACCCAACACAGGCATTTTTTTGCTTACCGAGTGGCTTCATCGCCTAATATTATTAACAAATTGTGTTGTACTGCAATAAAGATTTTTGATTTTTTTGATTGATTGAGAAACGAGTACAATGATGAAAATTGCAAAAAAAGTTCCCGCCATCTTGGATTTTAGAATGGACCCGGAAATCGTATTCCACGTATGCGAATTAGTCGGAAACGAGTATAATGATGAAAATTGCAAAATAAAAAGTTCCCGCCATCTTGAATCTTAGAATGGACCCGAAAATCGTATTCCACGCATGCGAATTAGTCAGAAACGAGTATAAAGATGAAAATTGCAAAAATAAGTTGCCGCCATCATGGATCTCATAATGGACCCGAAAATTGTATTCAACGTATGCGAATTAGTCAGAAACGAGTATAATGATGAAAATTGCAAAAAAAAGTACCTGCCATCTTAGATCTCAGAATGGACCCGAAAATCGTATTCCACGTATGCGAATTAGTCAGAAAAAAGTATAATGATGAAAATTACAAAAAAAATTTCCCGCCATCTTGGATCTTAGAATGGACCCGAAAATCGTATTCCACGTACCTATGCGAATTAGTCAGAAACGAGTATAATGATGAAAATTGCAAAAATAAGTTGCTGCCATCTTGGATCTCATAATGGACCCGAAAATTGTATTCAACGTATGCGAATTAGTCAGAAACGAGTATAACCCAACTCTGTCAGGAATAACTAGGTACACTCTTCACGCTTCAAGTTAGTCTGTATACTCATTTTCACCCTGTATAATTATGTATGTTACACCCTGTATGTATGTATGTATCTATCGGATCTATGATCACTTTGTATAACTATAAAACGAAACGAAAGAGCTCGTGATTCTGAGTAGAAAAAAATGTAAAAAAGTCCATATATGGAAAATTTTAAAAAACGACAACAAAATAAAAACCCGCCCGTTCGCACCTTGTAAAACACTGTTTTTACAAAATCAAAGATTATGCGCAACAAAAAACAAAAAAATAAAAAAACAAAGTTTGAAAAAAAAAGAAACAAAATAACATTTTCAGCGCGTATTGTTAGGATTTGAACCTGGTACCACTGCTTCACAGCCGAACGCATGAACCACAATACCAACCTCCCTATACAGTGGTACGGCGAAATATGTTATGTGTTGCAAATGATCATGCGTTTCGTTCGTGGCAAGGTAGTGTTTACTGTTTCAGAGCCATCTGTACAATGCCCACGAACAACAAAGATCAACCGTGGCGCCGTCTAGTAATAACAACATTTCTGGTGGATGCATTTTAATGTATGGTGCTGATATATCTACTTAAACTAAATAATCTCTGTTATCAGATAACTTTAAAGCCAAATAATGTTGACTTTTGGTTTTATTGTCATATTGATTTGATTTCATATTTTAATGACAAACGGGTCTTAATTGCGTAAACTTACGTTTATTTTTATCCTGACGTTCCGGGCATGACGTTACACCCATACCACGGGTTGCAGGCAGACGGGTGAGAAAATGGTAACCGTTATAATGGCGAGACCACATCCTGAATTCGATCGATTTATATTGCATTATTTAGTACTGAATTTGTACTATTTGGTACCTGTTGTAAAAAAAATTGTACCTCTTCTATTTCAAAGTTATAATCAATCAGTCTGGTCCCGCCATTATAACGTTATAATGGCGGAACCAGTCCTGAATTCTGTCCATATTCTGTCGATTCATATTGCATTATTTAGTACCGAATTTGTACTATTTGGTACCTCTTGTAAAAAAATTAGTACCTCCTCCGTTTCAAAATTATACTTCAAACAGTCTGGTCCCGCCATTATAACGTTATAATGGCGGAACCAGGTCCTGAATTCAATCGATTCATATTGCATTATTTAGTACTGAATTTGTACTATTTGGTACCTGTTGTAAAAAAAATTGTACCTCTTCCATTTCAAAATTATACATCAAATAGTCTGGTCCCGCCATTATAACGTTATAATGGCGGAACCAGGTCCTGAATTCTGTCCATATTCTGCTGATTCATATTGCATTATTTAGTACCAAATTTGTACTATTTGGTACCTCTTGTAAAAAAATTAGTACCTCTTCCATTTCAAAATTATTTAAAAAAAGTATGGTTCAAATGGTCTGTCGAAACCAGACTATTTCAAATATAATTTTGAAATGAAAGAGGTACAAATTTTTTTACAAGAGGTATGTGGGGTGTGGATGTATCTCGTTCTCTTGACGAAGACTGTCGTGATGCTCGATGACTCAGCTACTGCGGCTACCTCGGCTCAGGGACTTTATTTAGGGAAATGTTTAAATAAAAACACTTGTTTACAATTACAACATTACAGTAGGTTGAGTGTTAGTTGGTTAGTGAGCGCGTGATTAGCGCTTGATGAAGTGAGCGTGAGTGAATTGAGCCCTCGCGGATAGCGTGTATATGTATTAGCTATCCCCACTCCGCGATAATCCGCGAGCGCCCAAAGTCGCGGGTATCTCACGCCGCGTGCGTGTTATATGTGGTAGCGTATAGTGTGATAGTATTTATTTAAATGAATTACACGAAATACACAATGGACAAATATTGTACAAAAAGGTAAAGGAATGGGATTAATTTAATTGGGGAACAATCAATCTTATATCTAGTTAAAGTATTAGGCTTAAGAATTACATACTAAGACAGACATTTATTTACATGTTATGAGCTTCATAAGACAGATATTTATTTACATAGTATGAGCTATAAATGACATAAGACAGATGTTTATTTACATATTATAAGCTATATGCGACAATTCTCCCCCACGTGCGTCAGCACCGTCGTTGAACGGAGAGCATATAGGGATCAATCTGGAGACTGGGCGGCGGACTTCACCTGCGCGGGTGCGTACAATGGCTACTCTTACATGGCCATCAGGGCCGGGAAAGAGTTGTGCGATTTCGCCTCTAGGCCATGTACCTCGTGGCATTGAACCGTCCGCTATTATCACTATGTCGCCTGCGTGTAGCTTTTGACTTTTCTGGTGCGCGCTGGATCGTGGGAGTAAACTCGGCCGGTATTCTTTCTGCCAGCGTTTCCAAAAGTGGTCGGCGAGAGATTGCGCAGTCTTCCAAGAAGATAGGGATAAATTGCTGTCTGTAAACACTCCCAGCGGTGACATGGCGCTTGATCGTCCAAGAAGGAAGTGATTTGGAGTCAGGGCCTCGTCTTCGAGATCGGGATTCACTGGTGTGAGTGGTCGCGAATTAATTATGTGTTCGGCTTCTAGCAACAAAGTGTGCAGGACTTCCTCATGGGGCGCTCGTTCTTTGAGGGTTGTTTTCAGAGCTGACTTGACGCTGCCGACGAGACGTTCCCAAGCACCACCGGCGGAAGGGTTGCCTGGCGGAATCCTCTTCCACATTATGGATTTCTCGATCAAGAATGGCCTCATGGATTCGGGTAGAGTCACCTTTGCTTCGGCGATTTCTCGTTCTGCTCCGTAGAAGTTGGTGGCGTTGTCAGAGTAGAGAACGGTGGGTGTACCACGCCGTGCTATCATTCTTCTTAATGATAATATCATAGAGGATGCCGAAAGAGAGGCGGCAAGCTCTAAATGGACGGCCCTGGTGGTAAGACACGTGTACAGGACGCCCCATCTTTTCTCTCTACGGCGACCTATTGTGATGTGCATAGGTCCGAAGAGATCTACCGCTGCTGCGGTAAACGGCGGTTGATTCGCCTGGAGCCTTTCTGGTGGTAAGTCGCCTACAGGAACCTTGAGAGTAGTTCCCTTATAGGTCCGACACCATTGGCATTTATTCGTTAAGTAACGAATACTACCGCGCAGTCCGATAATATAATAATTCTGCTTTAATTCGTTGATCACAGTCGCGTGGTTGCCGTGATTGTACAGAACGTGATAATGATGAATCAGGAGCTTCGTGAAGCCTTCTTTGGCGTGCAAGACGGGTACGTGGACTTGCTTGTCAATTCTAGCATCGAGTATAAGAACTCCATTCTTGTCCAGTTTAACTGCAATTTTGTGTAATGCCGACCTTCTTGGTAGTGCGCGCCCAGCCTCCAGCAACTTGATTTCCTCAGCGTAGGATTCTTGTTGACTTCGTCGTATTAACAAGATTTCGGCCAAGTTCAAATGCCCCTTGTTCATTTCTGTTTCTATTTTCTTGCATAGCGGTTTGGCCTTAAAAACCTCGGCGGCAATCAGAACTCTAGCCGTCGCTCGGACTAACCTTGAAAATTTAGAGAACCTATTTACGACTGGTAAATAATCGAACTTATCTTTTTTACTCGCGACGCCCGTACATACAGTTTTAGACGCGCGTTCCTCTCCGGTAACGTCCGTACCGGCGAGTGTTTTTTCGACCGGCCACTTAGCTGATTCCTGACGTATAAACTCGGGCCCGATGAACCATCGGTGATTTGTTCCGAATTGCGCGGGAACGCCTCGAGTTGCGTCATCGGCTACGTTTAACGCACTCGGTACCCATCGCCAGTCGGCGGGAGTGGTTGTGCTTTCAATTTCCGCTATTCTATGGGCTACGAACGTTTTATACCTACGCGGGTCTGACCTGATCCATGTTAACGCGGTTTTTGAATCGGCCCAAAAATACCTATTCTTTATAACGTAATCCGATTCCTTGACTATTGTTTCGGCTAACCTGGTCGCGAGTACGCAGCTCTGTAGTTCCATTCGTGGCACGCTAATTACTTTCAGCGGTGCGACTCGTGCTTTCGCTGCTACGAGCGCTGAAGTACGTAGTCCCTCTGGACTGGTACTTACTATATATATAGCTGCCGCGTATATTTTTTCGCTCGCGTCGCAAAAAACATGTATATCGGCTTCTCTATTAAACGCCTGTACGTGACGCGGTATTTCTAAATATTTTAGTTGCTGTACGTTATCGACGAATGACCGCCATGCGGGTGCGAGTGAGATAGGAATAGTCGTATCCCAATCTATACCGGTTCTCCACACCTCTTGCATGAGTGCTTTACCTAGCACTGAAATTGGGCTTACGTAGCCTATCGGATCGAATATGGACATCGCACTGCTAGTAACTTGACGTTTTGTAGGTAACTTTTCTCCCTTTAGGACGTCTTCGGGCGTATTGCGAAAGTTGACGTGGAATCCGAGCGTATCTCGTTTATGGTTCCATTTTAAGCCTAACGTTCTTTCGCTTTCGCTCCCCCCGATAATTGACGTTTCTTCCTTGGAGCTTACTACGTCAGAAATTACTGCGGGATTGTTTGACGCGAACCCGCGAAGTTCGAACGACGCAAGCATGTTTAACTCGTATATTTCGTTTATAACGCGCCTAACTTCGTGGTCGTCCATGTCGAATGCTACTAACATGTCGTCCATGTATGTGTTTTTTATGGTTTTTTCCGCGGCTATCGGGAACTTGTCTTTGTGTGCGTTTGCGTTTTCGTTTTTGACGTATAGCGCCGTTGTAGGTGACGCAGCTGAACCGAATATTAATCGTTTCATTCTATATTCTTGAGGTGGGGCTGAACGGTCCTCCCCCCTCCAAACGAAACGTAACGCATCCCGATCCTGTTCCATTATTTCGATTTGCAAGAACATTTCTTTTACGTCGGCTATGACCGCGGTTTTGCCTTCTCGGAAGCGCACCATAACGCCAAAGAGTGATTCTAGTAGATCGGGCCCGGCCACCAGCGCGCTATTTAATGATCGCCCGTATGCCGTAGCCGCCGCGTCCCATACTAGCCTCATTTTTCCTCGCTGCGGATGAAACGTCGGAAAATGCGCTAAGTACCATGTTCGGGTTCCTTCGGGTGGGGGTGGCGAGTCCATTTTCTCCGCGTAACCTTTCTCGAGCAGATTATTCATGTGCTTCGTATACTCGGTTTTCAGAGCCGTATCGCGATCGAGTTTTCTTTCTAGACTGTAAAGTCGTCGTAACGCGTGAGCTCTGTTATCCGGGAGAGTTTCATCATCGGTACGCCGTAATAGTCCCGCCCTATATCTATTTTCACCCGGTATTTTTCGACATGTTGATTTTAATAAATCTAACGCGCGCTGGTCGGGATCGGTACGCGGTAGTTTTTTTTCTATGCCTAGTGCCTCTATGTCGAAATGCTTTTTCATAAGCTCGACGGCGAGATCGTCCGCGGTCTTAGGCCGTGCGTGGCCTATGAAATTTATTGCCGCATCGCCTTTACGATGTGGCCCATGGAGTACCCATCCTAACTTCGTCAGACTCGCGACGGGTAGGTGAGGTTTACCGCTTAGAATTTGCCGTGTTACGATTAGATGCCAATTATCCTGTCCTATTAGTATGGTTGGAACCGCGGTGTCGTAGCATAGTTCGTCAATGACATTTGTTAGATGTTCGCATTGTTCGACTAATTTTCTGGACACCTCTTGCGATCCTACACCTATTCTTCTAATAGTCAGTGCTTCTATCGTTTCTAAATGACGACTGCAGTGACCTCTGATTCCGAAACGAATTGTATACGAATCTGTGTTGCTAACGGTACCGCCTATGCCTTGAATATCGAGCGTTTCCCCCCTCTGTTGGGGGGCTATCTTGACGGCCGTTTCGTGCAGGATCAGTGACATCGCTGCGCCTTCGTCTAATAGCGCATGCGTATGCGCCACGCCTGACGGACCTGAGACTTCTACCGGAATAATTTTAAGATACGCCTGTGCTAGTCGTATCGTATTTACGCCTCCCGGTGAGGCCTTGTTACTTTGAGCGCTAGCCGTGGTTAAACTTAAACCGTGCAATAATTTGTGGTGGCCAGCCTCGCATTGGTTTACTCCACAAGCTACGTATTTACATTTGTACGGTCTACGATGCGCGAACCCTAGACACCTAACGCATAGCCGTGCATTTTTTACGAACTCCCATCTGTCGGCGACCGACGCGGTTATAAACTTCGCGCATGCGCTGACGTAATGGTTGTTGGCATTCTTGCATATAGGACACGAATCGCGCGGTACGCTGACGCTGGGCGAGCTTTGTTTCGGTCTAGCCCCGCTTGTATACTCGGGTTTCTTTTTTATTTCCCGCGGTTTCACTTGGGCTACCGTGGGATACCTCGAGCCTTTGCGCGGTGTCGCGTTATGTACTTCCGATTCAGAGTCGCTACTATTATCGCGATAAGACGGTGGCGCGTAATTTTGTCTAGATTCTCGTTTTGAGCTCTGTTCGAAAGCTACCGTATTCACGTGATTTCGCGACCTACTTTGTTTACCATGACTTACGCGTTTCGCGGCTTTGCTTATATCGTTCAAAAACTCGGAGATCGCGACTAAATCCGGTGTTTCGCTATTTGCTTGTTTATACTTTGCCCATTCGTAGCGCACAATTAAATTTAGTTTATTAACTATTTTATTTACAAGTTCCGGCGCGCACAAGTATTTTTCTTGTCTTAATGATTTTATCGTGGCCACGGCGTTGGCCACGTGCGCGGCGAATGTCGTTATATTACTATTATCCTCTGCCAGGCGGGGCATACGTTTGACATTATGCAGCTCGGTGAGGATTATTTCCTCAGGATCTCCGAACTGTCTTTCTAAAGCTTCTATTATTTCGTACGGGTCTTGCACCGTGTACATAATTGATTTGACGGCCGTTCGCGCTTCGCCTTTAAGGGCTCGCCTAATCCTACTGACGTTATTCACCGAGCTAAACATGGGCGCGGTGTCTTCGAATTCGGCGCGAAACGCGATCCATTCCGTAACGTTGCCGTCAAACGTGGGCAATTCGGGCGGTTTATGTATCACGGGAGTGTATTGCGTATACGGTACATTAATCGCTTGTGGTTGAGTTTGGCGGTATTTCTCGGCAACGGGTGCCGGCGGCGCGGCCTCGCGGGGCGACGGGAATTTGATATTCGCGACGGCTGGTTTTAACTGAACTTGTTGTTCCACCCAACCTCTGACTCGTTGCTCGGTTTTACTAATGTCGGATATGACACTGCCGCTCCCAGATCGGGCCTCGGCCTCGGCAATCTGGAGCCTTAACTTGGCAGTGTCACTCTGCTTTTGAGCAACGGCGAGGGCGGCTTTATGAACTTCGAGTTCTGCTAAGAGTACAGCAAGTTTATTATCGCGGTCACTTTTCGCGGGTTTATTATTTACCGGCGCGCGCTTGTTATTTTGCACTATATCGTCGTCGTTGCCTACTACGGTGCCCGACCTACTTCTAACCACTACCGTTTCGTTGATATCGCGATTCGACACTTCATCTTCCGACCGAACTTTTTTCCGACTATTGTTCTGATTGCCACTGGTGCCTCCGCTCTTTTGATGAGTTTCATAGGAGACAGTGGTGGTGTCGCCCGTTTGCGGCGTGGTCGTGGTGTCCCTCGACCCGGTGGTCGTGGGAGTGGGGACGCCTTGCCCCTGTTTCCGCGGTCGCAGAGTTCTTCCCGATTCGGACATCTTCTTTCTTCACTTTGACGCACGCGGGGGTAATTATGACTTTACCTACCTAACACCTATACGACGACGCTACCGATTGCAACGCCGACGTCCCTAAGCGTGGATCCCTCGATGCACTGAATCTCGCGCTTAGGCTAAGTGCAATGCCTTAAGCGTCCGAAAGCAGTGTGATGACGTCAACCATGTGACGCAATGCAACTAAAGTTGCCAGGACACGTACGTGGAGGAGACCTACAACACGTACGGTCCGACCAGCAAGCTGGTAAGGATGACGTCAACCGTGTGACGTAATGCAACTAAAGTTGCCAGGACACGTACGTGGAGGAGACCTACAACACGTACGGTCCGACCAGCAAGCTGGTAAGGATGACGTCAACCGTGTGACGTAATGCAACTAAAGTTGCCAGGACACGTACGTGGAGGAAACCTACAACACGTACGGTCCGACCAGCAAGCTGGTAAGGTCCCTACCCTGAGCCGAGTTGCCTTCAAGCTCAGCGCGTACTTTTTTCTGTTTTGACAACCGGGCTTGCTCTGCACCTTCAGTCTTCGCTGCTATCCGGCTCGAAGGACCAAGTTGTGGGGTGTGGATGTATCTCGTTCTCTTGACGAAGACTGTCGTGATGCTCGATGACTCAGCTACTGCGGCTACCTCGGCTCAGGGACTTTATTTAGGGAAATGTTTAAATAAAAACACTTGTTTACAATTACAACATTACAGTATGTTGAGTGTTAGTTGGTTAGTGAGCGCGTGATTAGCGCTTGATGAAGCGAGCGTGAATGCATTGAGCCCTCGCGGATAGCGTATATATATATTAGCTATCCCCACTCCGCGATAATCCGCGAGCGCCCAAAGTCGCGGGTATCTCACGCCGCGTGCGTGTTATATGTGGTAGCGTATAGTGTGATAGTATTTATTTAAATGAATTACACGAAATACACAATGGACAAATATTGTACAAAAAAGTAAAGGAATGGGATTAATTTAATTGGGGAACAATCAATCTTATATCTAGTTAAAGTCTTAGGCTTAAGAATTACATACTAAGACAGATATTTATTTACATGTTATGAGCTACATAAGACAGATATTTATTTACATAGTATGAGCTATAAATGACATAAGACAGATGTTTATTTACATATTATAAGCTATATGCGACAAGGTACCAAATAGTACAAATTCGGTACTAAGTAATGCAATATGAATCGACAAAATATGGACAGAATTCAGGACCTGGTTCCGCCATTATAACGTTATAATGGCGGGACCAGACTATTTGAAGTATAATTTTGAAATGGAAGAAGTACAATTTTTTTTACAACAGGTACCAATTAGTACAAATTCAGTACTAAATAATTCAATATGAATCGAACGAATTCAGGACTGGTTCCGCCATTATAACGTTATAATGGCGGGACCAGACTGATTGAATATAACTTTGAAATAGAAGAGGTACAAATTTTTTTACAACAGGTACCAAATAGTACAAATTCAGTACTAAATAATGCAATATGAATCGATCGAATTCAGGATCTGGTCCCGCCATTATAACGGTTACAGAAAATGTATCAACACCCTCGACTCGCACGGGTTTTTCGAACTACCCGCACTTGGTCTTGATTATTAGCTGTGGTAGTTCCTATATTGGGAAACCAAACGCATCATGGCGGAAAGGGTCAAGGGACATAACATATCACGGCTGTTAAAAAGCGTCAAACTAGAAGTCTGCTGTGGCCGAGCATTTGTTGGAATCCGAAACAAACCACTTAAGCTCCATAATCTGAAAGTCCTCTCAACCGAACGTATCATAGCCGAAAAGTACGTGAAGCTATTGAAATTAAGAAACATCAGAATTTTAATCAAAATGATGGGCAAGGAATCTTGTCGTGGAAACCCGTGATTTACAAATGTAAGCGTGGTGAATTATCCATTTCAAAGCCATCGGATGTTGAGTAGGCTTAGTGACAACCCTAGCCTAGAAGTGAATAATCAAGACCAAGTGCGGGTAGTTCGAAAAACCCGCGAAGCTCAAAGGTGTTGATACATTTTCTCGCCAGTCTGCCTGATACCACGGGTGTGAGTGTGACGTAATGCCCGAACTATACAGTAGAGGCATCGTAAGAAGTCGTTTTTGACGTTTGTTTGCACATGAAGTTCTGTAAAAATTTGACAGTTGGTATAATGGAGCAAATGTCAAACTTCATTGTTGCCTGAACGGAATAGTGATGTTACTGCTGTTGCTGCAATTTCCCGATACGTCAATCGAAATAAATAAGTAAACCTTTTTTTATGGAGGTACGAATAATTGCTATAATAGTAGGTACGCACATATTTTCTAAAAGTTTGTCATGGTTTCGACAGGTCCTCGCAAGCCCGTGTGCCCGGTGGATACGCGGCTTTACAGACTGTGTGGAACTTGACAACCAGGGTCGCGTTTTATAAAGTTACAATTTACAATTTCGCTGTTTGCCTCTCTAACGCACGCACATATTGGCTAGAAAGAGAGGCAAACAGCGAAATTGTAAATTGTAACTTTATAAAACGCGACCCTGATAAATGTCATAATTGTTATTCAATTCAATGTATTTATTCACATAAGCTAGTATTAACACCAAATCACTTACTAGTTACATCATAAAAATAAATAAAAAATTAAAATTATGTTAAAATAATAGTAAGCACATAATAATTACAAATTCAATTATAAAATCACGTATAATTTTATTTTTCGTGGAATAATAATTTATATACCACTACGTTATTTATCACCTAGATGTGCTCTGATTTTAATAAATGGTTTTAGTGAGTTTATATACTGTATTTACGGCATTTCTCTATTTGGCATATCTACATTGCACTCTGAGCTAGCAGCACGCAAGTTTGCAAACGTGGGTTGGGAGTAGTTTGCTATGAATTTTGCTTATAGAGGTCACGTCCTATCCGTCCTATAAAACATCTTACCTAAATGCGACTTTACGTCATTATGACGTCACCGGCTCCAAAGTTTCGCTGCCTGCTAATGATTCTAAGTAAGATTACCAAACACTTTTTTAATTCGGATTACCTAACACTTTTTTAATTAAACTTTTTCAATGGCAAGTACCAGATCTAACGCCCTTTCGCACTTGACTGAAAATTTTACGACGGTAAAATCGAGCGTTTCACAACACTATTGTGAGCTGTCAAAAACGACTTCTTACGATGCCGCTACTTTAGGATAAAATTAAACGTGGGTAAGTTTACACGATTAAGATCCGTTTGTCATTAAAATATGAGTGATAATTGTGAAGGTTTAAATCAATATATTGATTGATTTGTTGTTTGCGAGTGAGCGTATCAAAAATATTTTTTATTAACTATAAAAGCCGAGTTAAAATTTATTAAATGGTTTAATTTTATTATCCTCAGACTGATTTTTAATTTTTGAATGTTAGGACTTCTTTATTTTCCCAATTTAAGGATCGCTATCTAGAGTTTGTGTGGTAAGGTAAGGTGGTAGAGTCGTATATTATTATTAATTTCCATACAAAGTACCTACAACTCCAGTCTCTTCGCATAAACTCTAATGTCTCTAATCTACCACTGTATCGGTCACTGTATGTATGTTGGCTAGGCGTCCATCCACTGTCATACCAGCTAAAAGTTCGCGTACTGTACAAAGTTAGAAAAGGCCTGCTACCGCGAACACCGAAGTTTGTAAATTTCAAGGATTTGTCTCTGTCACGCTAATGACGCCTTCATTGCCCAAAATTTGCGGATTTCGTAGTTCGCAGTAGGGATGCTGGATTTCCTTTCCTGCCACGAACGGTCCGGTACGCACACACCGCACACACGGTTGTGAAATGAAATACCTGCCAAAGTGTCCAAGTGTTCCTAGACGACTACCTAATGTACGAAGCGTTTTTACGTTTCGACTTTCTTCGTGATTTTCCTAACAAATTATTCAAATTAGCACAGTGGATAGGGGCGGCAAAATATAAATGGCCTACAGGCGGCAAATTTCTAAATCCGGCACTGCACCCTTGTATAACAAATAACTATTATGTATCCGATTATACAAGGCAGTTCAATAAATATAGGGCAACCAAATCATACAAAAATTGCATCGAATTATACAATTTGGCAGTCCTGCCAAGTCGGGGTCTAATGATGAGATCTTGGGGACATTGCTTTTTTTTTTAGTTTGGTGATTATTTTTTACTAAACTCAAATGGAACTGGGCAGGACATGTTGCCAGGCAGAGTGAAGGCAGGTGGACTAAAGTTCTCACGGATTGGTGGCCTATTTCGGATGAAAGAGCTGCTGGGCGTCTGTTGGCTCGTTGGGTCGACGACATTCGTAAGATTGCGGGACACTTCTGGGTTAGATTGGCTCAGGACCGAGATGAGTGGCGTACTAGAAGAGAGGCCTATGCTCAGCAGTGGGCGATAAATGGCTGAAATGATAATGATGATGATTATTATTATTATTTTACCTAAATGAAGCTAGTAAGCTCAGCATCAGTATAATATATTGTACTAACTTAAAGAATGCACACCCTGCCACCCACCTTTGTGCACTATACTGAGGAATGCGAGGTGAATGTCACTATCTCATTCCTTAGTACTAACGTCTCCGTCCCAAGAACTAACGTAGGAACTCCGATGAAATCCCGGGCTTAGAGTGCGACTCTGTCGTAGTACAGTAGTAGTCTGTAGACTCACATATTTATGAGTTTATGAGTACCGCGGCAGCTTCGATACATTTGATGGCAACTGTACCCAACATACAACGATAAACGATAAGTCACGTGACCATAATTTATGGAAATTGTCACGTGACCTTTCGTATACTTTATCGCTTATCGTATACCATCGCAGAATGGCATCATGGCTAGCCCTGCAGAGGAATATCGACAAAAAACTGCAATTTCGTTAGAAACATAATTATATTCAATATTTACATTCAAGTCAACACAAAAATAAATTAAATGTAATTTAAATACAACACATCATTTCATCAAGAACATTCATATTCCCGTTTTAATTTCGTTCAAATCCTTATATGAAGGGTCCACGGAAAAAACATGTCTAGTTCTTATGAAAATTAGGACAAATTTGTACCTTGTTCCATTAAAATTAAGGTCGTTTTTTCTTCTGAAGTTTGAATTGACTAGAC